>JADDOH010005561.1:0-85671 GCA_016648135.1 Agrypnia vestita
AAGATTGGGAAATGTAAAGTACAAAAAGGTTGACTATAACATAGCTTTATTTCTAGTTTATCGCAATTTCCATTGAATATTGTCTAATCTTCATCGTCGCCTTCATCATCTGTAGTAAATTCACTTTCATTGCCATCCTGAAATAAATAAAAGTCAATTTAATAAATCTACATTCAAAGCATTGCAAATTCATTTATCATTATTATTAAGAGGTATTTAAAAAAAAATAGTGACTGTGACTTGAAATAATGCTATTTCAAGACGAGAACAAGACATCAACAATCCTAATATCAGATAAACGTTGCACTAGCGTGTGTATTTACGTATTCGTTGCAAGACTGCGAGGAAACGAGACAACTGATGCTTAAAATATAAAGAAATGCCCACTTTTTATCCGAATTCTGAATTTTTAAGTCTAGAATTTAAAAAAGCGTATTTATATTTCTCCGATAATTTATGTATTGTAAAAAAATAGCAAACAACAATTTTTTTTATATCACTGTTTTTTAATTTAAAAATAATGTCACATGAGCACATTACAAAGTATTAACTTTGACTTCCGGCTGGAATGTCAAAACACTTATGAATTTAACTAAATTCAAATTATTTTTAATCTAGAAAAAAAAATACTACAATAATGTGTATTGAATTTAAGAAATTAACAACTATTTACCTATATTTTAAAAATTATCTCTCAGTTGACTTACAAATTACAATGATAAATCCAGATAAATCTCCGCGAATTACGCGAGGTCTTCAAGGTCACCAAGTCGGATAGTGGCGGAAGAACCGACATTGTTTAATGTATAATTATTAGCAAAGAAAGTAAATTTATATGAAACTAGTTTAAAAAATCTTATTATGTATATGCCATGAATCAATTGCTTTCGATAGTATAGTAAAAAATTACTTCTATATCAAATTTGGCATAAAAACAAGTTTGACAGTAATTTTTTATGAAAAAGGAAATCGGCAGCGAAGGAACGTCCGCCCCTACAAACGGCACATAGAATCTGATTTTAAATCTGCGTCATTTGTTGACCATATTTCATAGTTTCGAATTCTTATTTTTACATATTAATGAATTTGTTTTTAATAAAAAAAAAAACTTTTAAATAACGCTTGAACTCTTAAAATGCAGGAGTAAATACAGTACACATATTGTTTAAAATCATCTCTTTATACAAAAAAAGCGTTTGAAAATCATCAAAAAACTTAAAATTTTCTTGCAATTTAAAAAAATTATAACTTTATTACTCTTAGGACGTATTCACGATAACGAAGTAAACTTTATACGTATAAAAAACATATTCTGCGTACATACAAATATTCAGTAAAAATTTATCTCCGTTAAGACAATAAAAATGAATTTTTTGGCCGTGGCCTGTCGATTAATGCTTATTTTCTTAATTGTTATAAATAAATAATGTTCAATTTATTACTTTTGTAAAAGAACAAAGATTCTATCTACGCTATAAAAAAATTGCAGTCTATCGTATACATTTTGATATAAATCAATATGCAATATGCACTTGCAGTGAATGTGCCACATTAAACAAGATTTTATAACAGAGTACAGCTGTCTTCCAAAACATTTTTTTGTAAAAATGGTAGTTTTCAGATCACATGGAAGAGCCAATTCGGCCATCAACCACCGAAGACATTAGAAGTGTATCTTCTACATCACAGGAAGGTGGTCCACTTCAGTTACTGAATCCCAAAAAATTACATTCTCCTGAAATCCTGGGAAGGAATCTCATGAGTCAGTCAAACAGACTGATATTGGCTGCTGATCAAACCATGCTTTCCTAGATTTTAGAAGAAAACGACAAACATTTTGGGACGATAGAGACAATAAATAATTTTAAAAATGTCTCATTCTAACCTGGGCTTGGTGATCACTTTCTGAATCACTAATATCCCACTGTGGATGGTCAGTGGGCACGGCTGGTGCCTCATGAACATCTAGTTTAATATCTTGTTGCTGGTCCATTCCTAAATATGAATCTGAAATAAGAACAAAATAATAACATTTATCACTCTAAAAAGTTTGTGAATTTTTTTAAATGTAAGGGCCCATTGTTTGAAAAGTTAAGAAAAAAATATAGTTTTTTTGCGAAAACGCGTAGCTTTATTGGTGAAAAATGCAAAAAACTATGCTTTTTTCTTAACTATTAACTGCTGATCAAACAATGGCTCCAAAAGGACTTTCAAGTCGCACAACTCGTAGTCCGAGTGCAAGAATATCGTCTTTCCAAAAACAATATTTTTGAACCAGGAAAGTCACTCACTAGTGGTGCGAACTGTAAGCAATTTATGAGGCACCCATAAAATAAAATTCAAAGAATTTGTAATTATTTTTTTAATAATATAAGCAATATATATTATATATATTTTTTCAACAAAGAGTGGTATGCCTGAAGAAAAGAATAGTGACAGTTTGAAAATGAGTCATAATAATAAATGGATCCTCTAATTAGAAAAATCAGAAGTGTAACAAACCAGCTTCAATGCTTTCACTATAAATTATCTTTGCGTATATGTAATCATGTCATCGTCACAATTTGTCAAAATTCAATTTTTTATTGATTTACGTACTAAAATTACAAGGTGGATCTCTGATTTTACACTTTTCTGGGATTTTGTAAAATAGGGGATAATGTAAAGTGATATGATAATATTTCCAACATAAAATTACAAATAAAATAGAATAGAAAAGGAAAAGAGGAAAAATATAAATAAAGATAAAATTTTAGACTGACAAATTTTTCGTGTATTGTAGATTTATAGACGACACAAAAATTGTAAGAAAATGTAAAATCCAGGTATGCAAGAAATTTGTAAAAGATATTAGCATAATCCACAACGATAAAAATAAAACATATAAAACTATTAAAAATTTTCACTTTCTTTCGCTCAATGCTTCTACACCAATTTTTCCAGTTACTTCATAAATGAAAATAAATAACTGTAAAAACTGCCTTCTGGTTTGAGTTTTCTTGGATATTCTGCTGTTTCTACGACCTCTCTGGCCAACGTTCCACGACACCCTGTTTTCGACACAGTATAGCTAGCCAGTACTTAGTACACCACTGATAACTGCATACCCTGCTTTCGGCACCGTATTGCAAGCCAATAATTGATCACAACATCAGCACTCATAAAACATCAGCCCTGATGATGGACCCTGCAATGGGATCCGAATCATCGGCCGGAAAGATCGTAAAAATATGGCAGAATATCCCAGAAAACTCAAACCAAAAGATTATGAGCGGCAGTGAAGACCTAGGAACATGTTAAAAACAAACCTGATCGTAAGCAAACTGTAAGGGTATAGACATTAGGCCATCTGGGAGCTGTGAACCGCAACTGAACTTCCTGCGAGTCCACCAAATTAGTGACGTGGCTCGGTGCTGTGAGTAAAGTGTGAGATTTACGGTCACAGATATAAGTCCACCAGTACTCTTGCTTATCCTGCCAAATAAAAATAATACTTTTGTATAATTATACATTTTAGAATAACCAATTTAGAATCAATTGGAATCGAAACAAACTTTGTGTACATAGTAAAATCCCATTAATTTTAAATTCAAGATATGTATATGTTACAGTGAATCTGATTTTCTAGTGAGTCCATCACTCACTGGCATTTTAGAGAAAGTATATTCAAGGTCATTCTTATCATATTCAAAGAGTTTTTCACAAATAGAAATGAATACAATATTTTAACTTGCACTTACTAGTGAATTTATTGGTTTCCGAACTGTCAAAAATTAAATTTGACAAGTCTGAAATCCGTTTCCGTAAAAATCTATGCTTTTAAACGAACTTTTATTTATCCAAATTGAAACAACCGGGCCTTGAATAACAATTTAATAAGTCATTGCGTGAACAAGGTTCTTACTGCATTATTAATTTCTTCTGTGCAAATCAACATTATGTAGGTAACGGATCTTATTAAAATAGTCATTTTGAAGTGTTGAAAGTTTCGTCTGCACCAATTCTTCATTATATGATTTTATAACAAGATTCTAATGGCACATGGACCTTGTTTTTCAAAATTTATTTTGCTTTTTGTGTCTCATTCTACACTAGTCTAGTCCAAAGTCATCACAAAGCGACAGTATTTCTAATTTTTATCCTTTGAGCGATAGCATATTCTCTATTCTGTGGCGATAGTTCTGTTTCTCGAACTGTCACACTTCTGGACTGTTCTTTGATATTCAATGATTAGTTTAGGTAGGTAACTAAAACGTAATATATTTTTTAAATTTTAATCGCGAACACTTACGAAATTCTGATCATCTTATAATTCAAAAGACAGTCGATTAAACTCATAAAAATGATACGGTGCGAGCAAGCTTCACGTCTGTCACCGACGTAGAGCCGAGTAAGTTTGCGAACTTAAAAACCGCGCACTTTATGTTGTACGTCTACCACCCGTGCTTACACGTGCGCAAACAAGAAACGCAAACGACATTAGACACATTTTTGATAAAAAGATAGAAAATTGGAAATGCGGAAGAATCTGAATGAATTCAAACGTAAATGATGACTTAGAATCTCTTTGATTTTTGTATTTTTCGCATCGAGTGTTTGTTACTTGACGCACTTTTAAAGGTTCATTTAAAATTAATAATACCGAGTGTATGTTTATTTATGTTTCTATATTTGTAAGAAATAAACTTTTGTTGTATTGTTATAAAAAAAACATATTTAATAAACTTAATTGACAAAATACATATTCATTAATAAAAATTTTCCCTTAACCCCCCAATATTTACATGGTGACATAACCTCGTTTTGTTCCGGCAGTCGTCAGATATCATAAAAAACCCGAGTGCGCGATCTTTCAGCCGACACCTTACTTCGCGATTCGTATTCGTTTTGCGGTGCCGCTGTCCTATTTTAATTTAGGAGTTAAAATAGGACCGCAAAATGAATAAAAATCGTCTAGTGCCGCCTTTATACTTTCTACGCTTTAAGAATTACGTGCATTACGTGTACGAATTGATGGTTTCACCGATATATTGTCTATGCTTTGAGTAATGTATTTTCATGGATTATGTGTAGTGAATCTGAGAATTCGTTGATTTAGATGTTTTCACTGCCCCCACTCTGCCCGACCGGGAAAAGTACATTTTTACTAGTGAAAGTATAGTCTCACTAAAAATGCAAATTCGCTGTAACATATATACTAAAAAGAAAAAACATATTACATATTTAAATTACACAAAACTTCTCTTCTTCATCAGCCTTCATCTCTCCACCGCTAAATATAGGCCTCTTCCATACCCTTCCATCATTCCTTGTTGTTTAACACAAAACTATAGATTTAAAAATTAAATGATGAAAAAATTATCCAAATTCATTAAAAATCACACAGCATATTACCAGATATTGACATATTTGCGGTTCTTGAGAATTTTTTTTTTTTATCGAAATAGTCATATTTGGATGTGCGTAATTGAAAATGTTATGTAGAGTTCACTCAACTTTAAAATTCAATTCTACTTTTTATGACTCAACCACAACTGACCAATGTAAACATAATGTAAACATAATTATTAGAAATAAAATCGTCATGAATAAGTGAGTACAGTAAAAATTAAACAGAATAAAAAATAAAAACTTCTTAGGAGTGAACTTAGATTTTCATATACATTCTATTTGCACTGACATCTAATTTTGCATTTTAATTCTAAAAGCTAAGGGTTAAAATGCATTGATTTATGGCGCAAGGGTCTGAAAATCATTTTGAATTACGAATTACCGGGGTTAGTCAGCTATAAAATTAACATTAAGAAAAAAATGTGTTTTAAAAATTTGGAATTAACGTAGTTTAATGTCATATTAACGAATTTAATTGACCTACCACTGCCTTTCGTAAAGGTGTAGATAATTTTACTAACAAAACATTTTTCCTACATACAGAAAAAGTAATACAATACAAAACCCCCGGTAATTCAAACCCCGATAATTAAAATTCACCATAATTTTAAATTTTTAGAACCCAAAATATCAATTTCAAAGAATATATGAGAATTAGTTTCCACAATCTCACCGGAAAGGGACCAGGGTCCCCAAATCCGGGCCCGCCGCGTGGAGTAGGGACGAGATGAAAGCCACAGCGTTTATGACCTGTCTTCGGCAGGTTTAAGGATCCTTTATGTCATGACTACATTCACCATTTCTTCCATCCCCTCCCTCCCCCTAAAGTGACAATTTTTTGAGTAGTGTATTTATGCATTAATTTGATAAAACAATAACCCTGTCCGGATACCACTCTATCCCCACTGTCGCCGACCGGGCCCCGCCACTGTCGCAGTTCCAAAAGGGTACACACCATCAATGCTAAATCATACATGAGCATCGATCATATGTACCCCGAAAAAGCCACAGTCGTAGTGGAACCAGAACAGCAACCACACAAAAAACAAAGCGGCGTTAAAAAGGTCCCACATGCATAGACTTGACAAAATAATAACCCTGCCCCAACACAACTCCACCGACCGGGCCCCGCAGCCCCAACAAGGCACATACCATCAGTACCGTAACGTACATGAGGATCGATCATGTATACCCTGACAAAGCCACAGCCACAGCGGAATCCCGACAGCAACAACACAATAAACAAAGCGGCGTCAAAACAAATAGATTAACCCCGAGTATTCGAAAACCCGGAAATTCATAAAATGAAATAATTTTTAGTCCCTTATGCCATAAATCAATATATTTTAGTTCACAGAATTTTTTTTTGAAATTTGACAAAATCATAATTTTTTCATAAGTGAGAATAACAAATATATCAATATCGGGTACTTTTTAGTAAAACAAATGTCACGACTTTTATATTAGCGTAATATATACAACTTGCGATTTCGAAATGATTTCTTGAAAAATACAGACAATTTTCACAAAATTAATGAGTTTTTTCACTAGTTTTACGATTTTTGGAGAATTTCGCAATCGCACTGTGAATTTTGAATTGAAGGGTCCCAGCATAATTCGAAATGTTTTTTTTTAGGTCCCTTGATCTTCGAATTAAAGAGGTTCTACTGTAACTACATATTCTGAATGAATATTTATTTATTTATTTATTTACCTCTGGATAAAATGGACAATGCACCGGATGTGAAGTCTTTGAGCGCCCTTCAAGTCTCTCCCGCTTTTGTAATCTTTGCTGGAATCTAAAAATAAAAAAAAATAGCAATTAGATTACAAATTATAACTGAGTAATATTATATGTGTAGGTACATATATATCTAAGTATTAGAAAAAATCAAAAGCAATCTGGTCTATTTTCATTGGTACGCGTTATTATAAAAATCATGTCTTGACCTTTGTCATATGTAATTTTAATAATAAGTACGCACAGAGAAACTTTATTCCGAGGAACTGGAGTCACCTGAACCCATCAGCAACCATCTATATTTTCTATATTCAAGAACACATTCATATTTGTGAAGTTGTAATTTTTCAGAACAAAGTTCTGTGAAAATTTTAAAAACCAAATTAATTAATCAATTAGAAAGACATACAGAAAAATAAAATGAATTAATCGGTTAATTCTGGCATCCATCTAGCGGTAGCATTGAAAAGTAATTTGAACTCCCGTATCAAAAAAGTGGATGGCTCTAAAATGGACAAAAATAAAAATTAATCAATATATAGATATAAAAAGAAACCCGTGTTTCCCTATCCGCCAAGTTTTCTCCACAACCAGCCACAACCACCCACCGGTGGTTATGGTGGTGGATAGCCCTTGGTGTCACATCGAAAATATGCGAGTTTGGTGGGGGTGGCTGTGCTTGGGTGAGAGTTTGGTGGGGGTGGCTGTGCTTGGGTGAGAGTGGGTGACGAAAATGTGCTTTCTAGCACATTGTTTTGTTATGGGAAGGCCGCAATTGCTTCAGATTGTTTCAAAATAGACGCGCCAACTGTGTTGGTGAGTCTAGAAGGTTCTGGAAAAACCTGCTCTAGAAAGTTCTGGAAGGAGAAAGTTCTAGAAAATTCTCGAAAGTTCTATAAGGTTCTAAACTGAGTGGCGGAACGTGTGTCTAGAAGGTTCCTGTACATTCAATAAATTTCTTGAAAGTTCTAGAAGGAGAATGTTCTAGAAGGTTCGCGAAAGTTCTGTGACCATCCAAACAGTGTACTAAATATCTACGCGTGCGAAGCCGCGCGGGCACAGTCAATTAATAAAGTGAGAATTACATATAAGGTTGATATATTCATGTAAATATACAAGGCTTCTATAGCTTAGTGGTTAGAGCACCGGCCCCGGAAAGGAGGTAACCCAGGTTCGAATCCCGGTAGTAGCCAAATATTTTTTCGTGAATTAGATTTTTCTGTATGTTTTTCTAATTTATAATTATAATTTATTATTATAATTTATAATATTATTTATTATTTTAATTATAATTTATAATTAAAATTTATAATTTCTAATGATTAATTAATTTGGTTATTAAAAATCTAAATTTTCTACTGGATTGTGAGCATCGACGTCCGCGTTCGATGTTCGCAAACCCTTCTGGTGATCAATACAAATTGAGAGGAACCAGGCAAGAGTTGCATAATCCTTGTTACCATATGAATCAGAATGTTAGCATCCACGTCTGGCGCCTACAGTCATAATTCTTCTGGCGCGCAATGAAGACGTTGGATAAACATTAAACTGGTGACCTCCAAAAATTTTATTTACATAATTAAACTGAGAAAAAAAAACATAGGGGTTGAATCTATCAGATTTTATACAGACCTATGACTGTGTTAATAATTGCAAGTAAAGTAAGCATTTAAATTAAAGGCAACAATTCTCTTGCGTGGAGGCATCCATGTATGGTCTCTGCACAATTGTCTTATTACATAAAGATACATGTGAAAACTGTCTATGTATAACTACCAGGTAATCCCTGCCTAGTAGTGAAAATCATTCACATACCCACCGTATTTAAATCTTAATATGTACAAAATTATTTACTTGTCCCATTCTGTATCATCATCTTCCGCTTCATCTGATTTCTTGTCATTATCTTCAGTCTCTGATTCTCTTCTAGAACCCTCTGTTCCGTCTGCACCTTCATTATCTGACAGATCAGATAACTCTGACTCATCTAAAAACAAATACAATGTACAGTTAGTTAAGCAAATTTACATGTTTGAAATTTATACCACGAAGTGTTAAGACAAATTAGTTTGGCTTAGACCTCTTATAATTTAAGAAATACAATCGAATTAGTATGTGTAAGCCGTGCATATGATGTACATTGTTTCATTGTGTTGATGTTTTCGGATGTAAACACCAACACGACGAAACAATGTGCCTCGTACGCACAGTTTACACATACTAATTTGATTGTCTTTCTTAAATGGAAAGAGGTCTACTAAAATAAGAAATCAATTTGATTTTAAAAAGCATAGTAACAATACTAATTAAAAAAATGTGATCTGACTTTTTGGCCTGGAGAAAGGATTTGTGATTTTGTGTGGGCATTAAACAGATACAGATTGCATATTATAAAATGAGAAATCTTTATGAGTTGTTATTGATCATGTGACATGTAAAAATTGAATTGTAATGATAGCGGTTAAATTATCTTGATTTACAAACTACATACAAGGATTTTCAAGAAAAAAATATTATTTTAGTATGAAACTGACAATTTGGATAATGAAATATTGAAAAAAAAGGGTTCTACTATATATATTGTCTGCATCATTGTAATATACATACTTCAAATATATGAATACAATTTGGATTAACTGAATGTGTCCAAACTCATCAATATTATAATACATATTTAGTTTGACTTGTAATGCAAACTAGTCTACCTATCCAAAGATTGTTTGATGTTCTTGGCGGCCATAGGCTAATTCTATTTTCTATTTTCATACTGCTATAAGCCCAGACCTAATATGAAAAATTGAACAATGTTAACACAGAACATATCAAAAAATGCCATACCTCCTTTGTCTTCTACAGGAGGCTTTGACGGTTTCTTGGTGACGCCGTTCGGTTGACTCGCGGGGTGATTGGTTGCCTGTGTGGCTTGGGTTTTGGCAGCGGCAGCCGCGGCATTTTTGGTTTCTTTTATTTGTTGCTGTTTAGTGTGAGGCTTTTTAGTTTTTTTACTAGATGACGATTTCTTGGGTTGTTTCATCCAAACCGGTTTTTTGTACGATGTATCTTTCTTTTCATCCTTTTTAGCATCGACTGGGACAGGTTTCTCGCCGTCTTCCAGGATTTCATCAGATTCTCTAAATATAATATTATGGTTATGTTAGGTTTGTGGGTGATTAGTTGTGAAGTTACCTATTGACTCAATAGGCTGAAAGTTCTATCCTTTCTCCTAAATAACAAATTAACCAATAGAGTCGTAAACCGACACATTAGCTTCCAATTCCTCCAAGAATATTAATTACTTTCATATTAGCTTCCAATTATTCTAAAAATAAAAATTGTTAATATCTGGTGTTTTATTTAACAAAACCGTTAAAAGTAACAAAAATGGCTGAAAACTCATGAAAAATACTATAGGTGTAAGTACAGTCTATGGCAGCAGGGGCATGCAGTGAGAATAAGAAGCATTACTTTTTCCTAAGCATATATTTTGAAAAGAAATCGAAATAAAATATATATTTCGTAACATTCATATCGCAATATATAATTCATATAAAATATATAATTCAGATTCTAATAATTCACAATATATATCGCCAGATAAATATTTAATTTCTATTTTTTTTCCAAATATATGTTTAAATAAAAGTCATGTTCTTACTGCACGCCCCTGACAGGCAGACATAAAATTTATATATTTTATATGTAAATGGCAAAGACCATAAGAACTAATTCTTTTATTTTTATTGTAAATCAATGATTTACCAAACCCAGGGCTAATTAAAAAAAAGTCCACCCTACATTATGTACTCACTTAAGTTGCTGCTGTTCTTTCACAGCGGTATTTCCAAAGACATCATTCATTCGTGATCTTCTTAGATATACAGTAACAGTGACAATGGCGCCTGCTGTGACCACCGCCGAATTCTCATCATCAATGACTGAAAAATGAATATAAATACACTCTTACTTGTGAACACTTTGTAGATAAATAGATTTGTAAGTTCGCTGCGGTTGTCAATTATAATTAAGCAAGAAAACGAATAAGAATCACCTTCTGTGTTGACTTGGAAATGTATATAGGGCATGTTTGACAACACCTGGATGAGGTCATCGTATTGCTGGTCTGTCAGGCCTCTCAGAAGGGCTCGCCTCTCGTCGCCTGGCATTTGAGCTAACTGCTGCAGAGTCTGTACGTGCTTCTTGCGGCCTGTGAAGTATTTCAAGTTCTCCTCTGTGATGTGAGGGAGCTGAAGCAGTGGGGATTTGAATTCCCACAGGGCTTGGACCATCATGGGCGACAACTTCATGCAATTTTCAATGGTCTCTATAGATGGTAGTCTGGGAACTGCAGAAAAATAATTACATACATATGTATTTTTACACTTAAACTTTGAAAATACAGCTCCTAGAAAAGTGATGGCGAACCTTTTTGAGAAGTGGGTCAAATTTTGTTCATCATACTCTTAAGTACAAGCTCGTGGATTACTAAATCAGTGGCGTCACTTAGAAAGGGGGAGGGGAGGATGGTAAAAAAAGTTTTTTTTTTGGTTCTGAAACACGACGTTTTACAACCTTGTATATCATATACAGGTTCAGTGATACAATAGAAAATTAGCTAGACAACGTCCACTTGGAAATATTTTTTTATAAATTTGACATTAGATATATATACTTTTTTAATAATATTTTTGATTTTCTGTTTTCAATTTTATTGTTGAAAAAATAAGTTTATATAAATCAACGCGTGAGTCATTTAAAAACATGGGTCTGTATCTGACTCGCGGGCCGTAGGTTCGCCATTACTAACTTAGAACCTCATTAATTCGAAATACAAGGTACAAATTTTTTTTGAAACCCGATTCCATATTTCGTACATTTCAAGAAATCACTTTGAAAACACGATATTGACATACTTGCTGTTCTCACATGCAAAAAAATATCTAATAATTTTTTTTTTATAGAGTTATCTATGAATTTATGGAGACTTCTTCAAACTTCCGACTCAGAACAACACAAGCACAGTTTTTAGAAATCCAATCATCTGCAAATACGTAAAACAATATGATAAGGTCAGTAATAACTTCGTCCAAAGAAAATTAAACGTATTAAGAACGTAGAAAAAAAAATAAAGGGGAATTTAAAAAAAACTTTCAACATGTCCAGGTACGAGTAATTGGCGCAAATATAAACTATCCACGCATATCAAGTCAGCCAACTGAAGAAAGCATACAAAAGATTCCCCAATTTTGGGGATTGCAACACAATATGTATAGATACAGCCAACTGAAGAAAGCATATAAAAGTTTCCACAATTTTGGGGATTGCAACACAATATGTATAGATACAGTCAACTGAAGAAAGCATATAAAAGTTTTCCCAATTTTGGGGATTGCAACACAATATGTATAGATAAAGGGAATTCTATAAGGAAGCGCGAAATACATAAAGGACACCCCACTTGGGAGCATGTGATCAAAAGAAGCGTACATTGTTATTTTTTTATGTGCAAGTGATCAAAAAAGGCATACATTGTTATTTTTTTATAACTTGTTTAAAAAAATTATATAACTTATTAATATACAAATAAATTGATTTATGGCTAAAAATGTTATTAAAAATAATGAATCACTGGGTTGGATGCATTATTGGGGTTACTAAGCTATGTAATTAACATTTTGGGTCTTGTGTGAGAACTGACATTCTTTTTCGTGTGTGGTATCCGAATCCGACGTAGACACAACATATCAGTTCACATCAGCCTTTCGGAAGAGACAGATCGATCTGTCCAGATTCAACGAAGCTGGGAGAATTGGAGATTGAATTCGCACTCGACATACTAGGAAAAGCTGTAAGTACAATTTGTCAGCTGTGGACGTAGCTAGCTTAGTGTACTTATATTTCGGGTGTCAGGATCAATCATCATCGGCGGAGATTGAAAAGGAAAATATTTCTTTTCTAATCCCGGCCCGAGTGCGGTGGTGGCGATTCCGTCCATCATCGCACACCTATTTTTTAATGTTGTGTTTTATTTCAACTAGCTAAGCTAAGCCAAGATAGCCAAGTACTACCAAGACATTCGTCCATTAAAGTACTTCATGGAAATCTCACCTCTCCCTGCATAGGCAAGGGCAATCAGCTGATTCACACAATTAACCATCTCAAGAATGAGATAAGGAGACTTGCGCACAATGAGCTGTCTGTCCTTATCGAGGGTCTGGGGGTTCAGCTGCAGGCGCGACAGGTGTGCATGTATGAGCGCGCGCGTTTTTATTGAATATGCTCTACATAGCGGCTGCTCCTTGTTCTTCTCACCGAGGTTTTGAATTTCCCTTAAAAGCTGAAATTATAATATACTGGAAATATTGTAATAATCCAAAGCAAATATAGTCATATTCCGAAAATAGCAATATTGGGATCTTAATGTTGCTATCCCAACACATAATAGACGAGAATAAAAATAAAATGCTTCCTTGTGTTGGTGTTTATACCGTAAACAATAACACAACAAAACAATGTGAATCGACACAGATTACACACTTGATTACACACAGATTACCTACTAGGCCTACTAATTCTATTGTTTTTCTTAAATGGAAAGACCTATACCTACCATACATTTTATCAAAGTAATTTTTAAGGTGTACGACATGTGCCAAGTGCCATTTGATATTGTAACTTTAATATTTTTGACTTTATAAGAGAGGAAATAATAATTATTTTAGGAGTTGTTTCCTCATTACTTGTATACTACAACAGTAATACTTTTGAATTCGTGCCAATGTTTCACGCATAGAAAAAAATCAGCAATGTCACAGATCATACATGTCTCACGTTTCTTGATGTATAAAAATCGGACATGGTGACATACATCTAGATACAGATAAGTTAATCAGTTATCAGAGAAGTAAAAATTAATTGAACTGAATTATTCTTAAATATTTTAATCTTTTCAAGTTCGCAACTCACTAATGCCAAAAATTCACATACCTGGGGAACTTCTTCATTATCGGACATCCTCTCAACTATTTCAGAGTTATGCCTTCGATCGAATTCACAACTTGCCGCTAGAATCATAATAGCTCTCTTTAATGCCATTGAAGGAGTTTTGTGAATGAAATATACATACAATTGTGTTGTATCCAATAGCACTTGGTCCCCAGAAAATCTTATAGAACGATACCACCATGTTCCAACCTGTAAATGATATAATAAAAACTTATTATGTGGGGCAAACACCTCAGAATTAAATTAAATTAGAAGAGAATTAAACTGGGCATGATAATACACCTAAGAAAATATTGGGCTAAGGTAGTGTATCAGAAAGGTCATAGAATGCTTTAACCATATACATATAACTCACTGCATAATATTCCGGTTATCCAGGTACATTCAATGCCAATTTATCTATTATCTATTCGTGGAGCTGGCTCCACGCTTCGTGTATGCACGATTTAAATTGTCCAATTTAAAAAACAAACACAAATTATTTGATCGCTGGTATATATATATTTAACCCTTAGAAAATCTCAAAATCAATGTGAAAAATCACACAATAATCAAAAAGAAATACTTATGATGTAAATAATACAGTACTTCGGGGGTTAGAAATTATTTTTAGTCCCTTGCCCCATAAAGAAATAGATTTAATAATTTATTTTTTTTTCGATGTCATAAAAAATAAATAATACACATTTTTTTTTTTTTAAACGTTTAAATTTCTTTGTAATAAGTTATTACCGACTAATCTTATTATTTCACATAATTATTGACAATTGTATTTCTAACAACTGTGCAATGTTGGTCTGAGACGGAAAAAAGGCAGAATCGAAAGTAAAATCGGATGAAGATTGAAGAAACCTTCCATAAATTCAAAGATAACAAAACATTTCGATTACAGCCATCCAAACGAGACTAAATGGAAAAAAAAATTTCACAAGTGAGAACAGCAAATATGTCAATGTGTACTTTAGTAATAGAAATGTCGTGATGATTGCATTAACTCCAAATGTTTTTTTTGGGCCTCTTGAATTTTGAATTAATGGGGTTCTACTGTATATCATTCACAAAGATAATATACTTACAACAGTCGGCAAGGCCACCATAAAAACAAGGGCGTAAAGACCAAGAACCCAAACGCTATTCTCCTTCTCTACAATCCAACTAGGAAGGGCAATACCAAAACTCATGGCTCCTGGCCCATCAGGATTACCATATTTCTCCCAATTCTTACGAGCCTCGTCATCTGTTAAAGCCTAATAACAAAAGGGGAAAACAATTTGATAAAATTAATTATAATGCATATAAAATAGCAATAAGACATATGGCAATTGTACTCCTACAGATACTGAAAACATACTTGTAAATTAAAGACAAAATCAATAAATAGTTTTATGCTTTTGTAGATAAATACACTTTTTGAAAATTGTTACAGTCAAACTCGGATATAACGAGCTCGGGTATAAGGAGATCTCGGCTATAATGAGCAAAACTGTGAATTGATTTTGATTTTTGCATATTCCCATACTATCGTTCTCGGCTATAAGGAGCACGATTCCCGTATATACGGAGAAAATTTTAGAAACTCTGCATACATATTTGCTTGAGTTACAGAAAAAAAAACAAATACGTACTCACAACAATGAACTTTGCTTTTAAAGCGGCTCGCACTTAATTAGGGTTCGTTTTATGATGTACACAAAATGTGTCCGAAAATGCCACGTGCATAGGCAAACAATAGTTCGTCGGCATTTTTCATTAAAGGAATGCCGAACTGAAGGTCGAGAACTGTCATATAACTCCGATTATTGGGGGTTTCCAAAATGTTTGAGGTGACAGTTTATTTTATGCGGTTTACTGTATTAGCATTTAAAAGCCCAATCAGTTAAACGCGAATTGTTCTATCGGAAACATGTCCACTAACAAACGAAAGTGTCTCTCGGTTCGCGAAAAAGTCGAAATTATTCGTGAAATACAACGCGCGCCATAAAATTCCAAAATTCTGTAAAAAGTTTTCACTGTCGTCTAATACAGTTTCATCGCTCTGGAAAATTAAGGATGTTTATTTGGCTGCTCTTGAAAATAACATCACACAATCAAAAAATTTAGAAAGTGAAATTTACCTACCCCGGATATAAGGAGTCCCGGCTATAAGGAGCAAATTTAGTCGGTCCCGTCGCGCTCCTTACAACCAAGTTCGACTGTATTTGTATAGATAAGTAAAAATAAAAATTACTCTTGGAACTAGCGGGTTAAATATATTAATTAACCTTTCCTCTCCAGTACTGTAAACTGAGTTAACAGTGCCTCTAATTATGTGAATATCTATGTAAATGTACTAAATACAGAATTTGTGAAAGTTTGCCTCCACGGTTTCACTGGAAATGGACCAGGGTCTTCTCAAATCCCGGCCCGCCATGCGGAGCAGAGAACAGATGGAAGCCACAGGGCTTTACGATCCGTCATTGGTAGGTTTAAGGATCCTTTAAGTCGACTACATTCACCATATCTTGCAACCACCCCTCACCCCCACGTAGAGTGACATTTTTTGTATTTCATGCATTAAATTGACAAAACGATAACCTCCATCCCGAAACCACTCGCACCGCCACTGACCAACGAACTACCTCAGTATTTACCAGACAACAAAATAAATGTTTTCTCAATGAAACTGATGTTAATTTGTATACACATTAATTTATGTAATGTATGGAGATGGATTATTTATTGATCTTCGTTCTTTAGTAGAGTTGCACAGGCCGGGTCAGACGTTTCTTGCATGTCTCAATGCTGTTGTTCGTGATGACCAATATTTTTGCACATTTTTAGCACTTTACATAATAATTGATAAATATATTCACTGATATCATAAATAAAAAATTCACTGATATCATAAACAAAAAAAAATATATAATAATAAAAAAATATAAAAAATGCAAAATATTCATAAAAATTGAAAAAATTCTACATGTACAGAGTTTACAGTACAGGAGTGCGCGATTAAATTTTATGCAGCGCAGTGCAGTATGGGAAAGGTTAATAATAATGTTAATAATATAGTTTTGGTAATATGGATTTTTGGGTAAATTAATATAATTAGATTAATTATTTATTTTTAAAAACAGAACATAAATTGTAAGGTTCTTTAGCAAATAATGTATTTGCACATTATTTTCCAATAGTGGTATTTAGCAGTGGCATGCAGCGCATATAAACAAAAAGCTGTGCATTAGTAAAGATTCTGGGAAACAAATATTAATTAAATAATTCTTATCTTAAGAAAAATATGATTTACAATTCTAGCCGTAATTTGTCCTACAGCTAGAAGTTTTATTTTCGACATTTCTGTTTTTTTCTGATTTGAAATTCTAGCCGTAATTCGTCCTACGGTCAGAAGTTTTATTTCCGACGTTTCTGTACCTAACTTCATGAAAATTCTTAATTTATCTCACTTGTTTGCGCTCAACAAATTTAGATCAAGTTCCATAATTACAAATTAATTAATTAATTAATTACAAATTCCATAGATCAAGTCAAGTCGAGAAAAAACTCGTCATGAACTGTGTATTTTGACTTATCTCTATGTCTGCGAGTTTTTTGAAATAGACAAGTAAATTTTTCATGGAATAGCAAGTTTCTTCGAAAGGTCCTATGCCAGGTGTTTCGTAATCCGGGCCGCGCCATGATTCTGGTTGGTCGGGCTGGCACCCGATGTGTTCTGCGCCAACAGCTGGCCAGGATTCAAATTTTTTAAAATCCGCCCAGTGACGGTTGAAAAGCGTGTCGGTGTCTGTTTCGGTGAGAACCGACATTCTTCTTCGTGTGTTCAAGTTCAGGTCAACTTAGCCTTCCGGAAGAGACAGACCAACTGTTCCGAATCCGACGAAGCCAGGAGAATCGCGGATTGAATCGGCACCCGACCTACCAGGAAAACGCAAGTACAATTTGTCAACCGTGTCATAGTTAGCTTTGGCCCAGTGTATCTCGGGTGTCATTTATTATCAATCATTTTCGGCGGAGATCGGAAAGGAAAATCTTTCTTTCTAATATCCGACCTGCGTGCAATGGTGGCGAGCCGTCCGTCATCGTACACTGGTGAGAACTGCGCGCACGTCACTTGCCGAAATGATATTTTTTACAAATTCCACCCAAAACTTTTTGTGTGAATTCTATTTCTCATTTCTATGGTAAAAGTAAATATGTAATGGTCAAATCATATTGATTATTTATGACAACATTGCCATCGATGATATCATAAAATGTTTGATTTATTTTTGTGAAAAAAAAATGTATATCTGAAATTAGTATTATTCCCGATTTAATTATATATAAATCGTCTTCGAAATATATTGAAATTTTTTACCGTATTACCTGTATATAAAATATTTATTTATTTAGAAAATCTTGTTTACAATACTTCTTTTATAGTGCAATTATTTTTGTGGATTGTAGCTACTCAAAATAGTTCATTATATACAGTTAAAAAAATTTAAAACATGTATATACCCTTATAGGTATATGCGTATATGTATTTTTTTAATATAGGTGTATAGTCGGTCACAGCATAAACTAAGTTTATACCCACCGCACGCCACTGATGTTTAGGTATTTTCATGCGACTTACACTTTTATTGCTCTATATTTGTTATTACAGACAAGTGATATTGTTAAATTAAGAAATTCTCCTATAGAAAACACGTCAGATGATCAAATATTTTCTGAACTGTATGCTGTGTCAGCTAAATTATACTGTATTAGCAATAATACAATTATAACGACATACCTGGTAGGCTTTCGTAAGCTTCATGAAGGCCTTTTCATTTCCCGTTTCCTTATCTGGATGCAATATTAAAGATAATTTTCTGTAAGATTTTTTGACATCTGATTGCGAGGCACCAGGAGGCACACCGAGAATCTCGTACGGGTCAAAATTTGACATTTCATAGTCAAACTGGGAAACTTTGTATGCTAACAACACAAGAATTACCCAACCCAGTACAATGGATGATTTGATAAAGAAAATTTTGACTCCCTTGTAAGGTTCTGAAGATTCTAATAACAATTTCTTCTTGACACATCCTGGACAATAACATGATTGATAGCTTTTATCGGGATCTGAAATGTGGAGTTTGAAAATATCACAAATGTCATTACAATTTATGGTCGATGGAATACAAAAATATATAATTCAAATACCGTTATCGACGCACGAATATTCATTACCTTGCATGTACTTTTAATATATTACAGTACTGAATTAATATCGAAACTGTCATTTAGGAAGTCTAAGACTGAAATGTAAATAAAAAGTAGTAAAATTGGGAAAGATCATAACTAATTTTATGAAAGTCACTCGAAAAATCGAGGTAATCAAAAAACCTGTGTAATACACCCTAAAGAGAAGATAAAATAAAATATTACCTTCTTTTCTTTTCCTCGGCCAGTAGTAAAATGTAGCCGGAATAAGTACTAAGGCTAAAAATGACAGAAGAAAATAAAAAAATGTTGAACCACTCTCATCATATTCAAATTTTTGGCCTCCCATTCTGGCTATAAATTAAAATAAATAAAAAGATAAACTAGAACTGCCACGGATCATCGATGTTAAATAGCTAAACAACTTGTCAAAAAACAGCAATAGGATACTGCCAACCAGACGTCTGCAATGTGTTTTCTGTGTGGCTGTAAAAAATGTAATCGAAAACAACTTAACAAAGTACCTACCCAAGATCACTACGGAAATACCGGGGCAAGTTAGTTACATATTATAACGCTTGATACACCGATGTGTGCGAAGAACTTGCCTGGTAACTTATTTCTCTGGCCATTTGCATAAAATCTCTTCAATAGTTCGGAGAATATACATCATCAGCAAAGAAAAATCGTTCGAACGTCTAAAGGATTATTATGGTAATTCAAAATTACGAAAAAATCGCGAATTATTCTGAAGACAAAATATTTGTACATCAGTTTCAGCTCTACTATGCGTGGGGAAGTTAAAGTAAAAATTTTACAAGCTTCCCAAACCATGGTCTTAACTGTCGAATGTCAAAAGCTGCCATCCCAAATTTTAATTTTTTGCATCTCTTTTCCTTAAGAATTTAACCTTATTTCCATAATTTAAAATTTCAACATCTACTGTCTTAAACTTTAAGTAGTTGTAAAACAGCAGTAGTAAAATAATAGTAGTAAATAGTAGTAAAACAGTAATGTAGATATAGATTTCTCCCTCGGTCCATTCCATTTAAATAACCCTAATGGGGGGAGAATACGGATGGTCGTTCGTGGGCCTAGAAAGCGCAAAAGGATAATTCAGAAGACTCCGAGTAGAATGATGCAATCAGTACATGCTGATCTTTACAGATTACAGTTTAAAGTTTCATCCGTTGACACACACCATAATGAAAATAGTTTATCAGAAGTCTCAAAAGGTTATGATAGTAACACTTAGGTTATGATATAATAACTTAACTACTCTCTTGCTTACCTAACCCAACTGCGAATACTCCACATACAAGATCCTTTTACAACATCTTCTCCTCCTCTATCAACTCGTCTACCATCTTATTTTTATTTTATGTTATTTTTTAATTTATTCAAATTAAACTTACGACTATATTTCTGACTATATATTAAATCAAAGAAATATTTAAAAAATATCTGCTAGTGTATGCATAAAATTAAATGTCGTGTGGTGTAAAAACGTAATGGTGATGAGTGCTGTATTGGTGTGTGCGCGCGCGCGCGCGCATGTGTGTGTGTGTGTGTGTGTGTGTGTGTGTATGTGTGTGTGTGTGTGTGTGTGTGCGTGTGTGTGTGTGTGTGTGTGTGTGTGTGTGTGTGTGTGTGTATGTGTGTGTGTGTCTCTGTGTGTGTCTGTGCACGAGTATGTACTGTGTTTTTTAGTTTTATAATTAAAATAAGAGATTATGTATAGCTTGGTGATTCTACTAATAACACAAAATTTTGCGACCTTAGCTTTTTTTTTAATTGATTCAAAAACTCCTATCTGTCCAACGTCCAACCCTGTCATACTTATTTTTCTTATAGATATTCCTTCTTCCCAATGGTTCCATCTGTAGAGAGAATCATTCTGTGTTTCATCATCATCATAATCATTCAGACAACGGTTTTGTTTAGAACGGGATACCTCGCCTTGCAGCAAACATGTTTTTATCTCGTCTGCTGAGTGGAGAAGTTTAATATTATAAAATAATGCCAATCTGAATGTCGAAAGTGTGATCCAATAGGGGAGTTATTGTTCCTCGTCTATGGTGGGTCCCATTTAATTTTGTCCATTGAATGTCAGACATTTTGATTGTTAATTCAACGTGGTAACCTTGAGATTTGACGTTATCACAATCCCTTCCCTTCGCGAATTTCTCCATCTAACCAACCCTTGAAACTATACTAAGTTATGTATAAAAGTCTACTGTCCTCCTGAAGTTATGTGTAGAGAATCTGGAAACTATGATACATGGGTCAGAGAGCAACCATTGGTACTTGACAACAGTTATATATCAGTTACCAATTATCAATCCAATCAGATACAAATACAAAGAAAAATATAACTGTATTCATCACCATGACAATCACTTAATAATATAAATTTGAATCATAACAGAATATCTCAGAATTAGTACATCTTGGAAAATAATTCTCTACTACAGACAAATCGTTAAAATGCAATATTTTAAAAGCAAACCTGATCTACTTTCTTTATATTTCTTTCATTTCCAAATCCGTACATTCAGCCCTAAAATAAAACTGTCATTTGGAATTCAAAATAACCCTTAGCCAAGAGACTTCACCAACATTATCAAATGAAAATGGTCAGACTGGAAACTCTTCCTTATGGACGATTCCAAATTAGATTCTATGGGTCACATTCTGTGTTTTTATTTTATATTTCAGTCAATCAGCATATATTCTATAAGTATATCAGAAAGTCTGCTGCAGAAATACACTTACCTACTAAAATAAGTCTCCAAAGGTGCATATTTATATACAAATATGAAAACTAGTGTTCTCTGCGAAACAAAAAGAAATTGATTTTGTTTTAGACAGGATCCTATCAATTATTGTGGAATACCGGGAAATGAGAAAGTCGATGCCTTATCGAAAGAAGCGCTCATTTTCTCTCAACTCTTTCCATAATCATTCCACAATTTCCGATTTACTTCCGTTTTTGAAAGAAAAACTGATTCGCTCGTGGCGAGGTTTATGATTTGTGACTTCAAAGTTTTTTAAAGAAATATATTTTTTTGTATTTCAAACAAAAATTGAAACCAATTCCTGGTTTTTCAAAATTAACATTAATAAGTTCGAAGTCTCCTCGATCTGTTATATAAGGGTCGGTTACAAATGCCTTTATACACATCTACCCAATCCAAATTTCGGAGGAAGGTTTAATACCTTAGTTTAATTAATAATTAAAACCATACCTATTTATCGGATGTTCCATCAGCGACCATAACCTTAGCTTAATCTGAAACCTTTCTGACAACATTATTCCATCACCCATCTGCATACAAACTTTATTATAATAAATCATCTTAATCAATATATATGTATATATATACACAACCATCAACCGGTGGTTATGGTGGTGGACAGCCCTTGGTGTCACATCGAAAATATGCGAGTTTGATGGGGGTGGCTGTGCGTGGGTGGGAGTGGGTGACAATGTGCTTTCTAGCACATTGTTTTATTATGGGAAGGCCGCAAATGCTTCAGATTGTTTCAAAATAGGCGCGCCGACTGTGTCGGTGAGTCTAGAAGGTTCCGGAAAAACCTGCTCTAGAAAGTTCTGGAAGGAGCTCTGGAAAATTCCCGAAAGTTCTATAAGGTTCTAAACTGACTGGCGGAATGTGTCGGTGTGACTAGAAGGTTCCTGTACATTCAATAAATTTCTTGAAAGTTCTGGAAGGAGAATGTTCTAGAAGGTTCGCGAAAGTTCTACGACGATCCAAACAGTTTACTAAAAATCTACGTGTGCGAAGCCGCGCGGGCACAGCTAGTTTATTATAAACGAAATTTATAAAAATATTATAAGTAAGTTACATAAACGTAGGTATGCATATCACTATTATTAGGTTTGCTTCAAATATGTTTTTTTTATTTTCGAGATTTTTTATAGTGATGTTATTTTCTTAATAGTTTTTAAGTAATTTAAAAAACTCTTGGTTATTTTACATTTTTTATAGCCTACCCGTATTGTATTAAAAATTTTGAAAATAAATTTGAAGAAAATATTAATTATGCTGAAAACACAAAATATATAGACATGAAATTACGGATATTTCCTGGTTCGCGCTTTGGTTTCATACATTTGAATAGTTTAAAAAAAATACAACGAGAAAAACATCAAACAGTCACTGTTTGATCAAGGCCTAACAACCTGAAATAGCTGTCACACTTAAAATTACATGAAAAAATCAAACTAAATACTCTTGAAAACTATAATATCTTAATAAAAAGTCGCACTTTGTTATTAGTTGAAAATGTTTTAATTTGTTTTTACTTGAAAAGACTTACTTTGAAACGAAATTTTAATTTTTCTTTTTAAATACGACGTCTATTGTAAAAAATACGCTCTGTTTACTAGGGGATATATTTTTTCAATAATAAATACTTTAGCTGCATTGTAAATGTGTCTTAAATATATTATGTAAATATATATTTAAGACACATTTAAATATATATACGCGGGGGGACGTAGTTCCGCTATGCCTGGTCCCCTTCCCTAAAGAAGGGGTGTATTTCTACTCTGTATAATTTTTTACTATGTGGTTGGAAAGATATTTATTGGTCTACTCCACAGAGTATAAAATTGTGCAGAGATGAACTACACCCCTTCTTTAGGACATTGGGACGCAGTGGAAATATGCCCTCCTCGCGTATATTTAGAACATATTTATAATGCAGTTAAAGTATTTATTCTTGCATAATTAAATCCCCTACTAAATAAAACGTATTTTTTGCAATATACGTCTTTTTTTACACCCTTTACATTAACTCGTGGCGTCTGCTCGCTTGACGAAAAAACTTTGGATCGATTTTTAACCCTTTTCCCGTGATCCAATCGAGCTGAAACGTTGCAAGCAGACTCGTGGCGACGATCAAGATCAATAAAATTTTCGTTAAAAAATTAATACATTTTTGGAATTTTTAAAATTATTTTTTAAATACGGAACCTGATTATAGTTTAATTTTGGATTTTTTGAAATTTTTTTTTACTCCCCTTTCGTAGCGTCGCTCGACCGAAACCCAACGCGTAGGTTAAGCGCCAAACCAGTTTCCACTAGTAAATGAAAATGGCAGGATAATAAAAACTTGGTTTTTATGGGTTACTTTTTATTTCCTTTCTTTTAACTCGTAGCGTCTGCTTGCTTGACGAAAAAACTTTGGAGATGTCAACTGGCAACAGACGAGCATTAGGTTTTAATGTTCATAATTTTGCAACATTTGATTAAGTTATGTCTCAAATTAATATAAAAACGAAATTTATTTAAAAGCAAGTGGTCTAAGTAGTGGCCTAATAAATTGGAGCCGTATACAAAGTTGAAAAAAGAGCGTTGTGTAAATGTCTCCTGTAAATAATAAATCAACCCTAACTTGGTACTTTATATGTACTTAGGTAGGTACCTACTAAATACGTTTGTAATGTACGGTGTACAATATGCAGTAAATAGGTATAATACAGTTCTATAGGTAAATGAAACAATTTTTCAGGTATCTTCAGTTAATTTATTGCTCATGCCATTGGAAAGAAAGGTTTATTTTTTATATAGCAATGTGTATAGTATTATAATAGTAAATGATAATAATTTACAGTTTTTTAAATGAGAGTAATCTTAATTTGAAACAATAAATTATTTGAAAGCCTTACAAAGAGTATGTGCACAAAAAGATATTTGTATTCACGATTACATTACAAGCACGCCTTCGTGTGTTCGTGTACGAGTTTACCGACATTACGTAAATATATTTTAGTCGTAGTTAGTTCGAAGTTAACATTTTGTATCCTTTAAATAACTATAAATAAATAATATTTTTTTAAATACAATGATTAATTTATTAAAAATAAAATTGAAAAAATGTTACCTTAAATGAAACATAATGGGTATCTTAAGTAATGAAACGTATGTATATTGAATTCAATTAAAATGATCAAATAATAGTTTTCATATTTGACTAGATATTACACTCTGCTCAAAATAACTAGATTAATATACAACTAAAATACTCATAAATAACAAAAATAGCTTTTAACATTCAAATAAGTTTTTTCAACGATGATTCTAAATAAATATTTAAATAATATATTAGAACATATTAAGTAAATGAAAATATAGATTAATATTAAGTACCCGTGCGCAACTCACGACAGAAAAATCGTGTTAGTCGCGCACTTTACACCACATTTAGATTTTTACACTTAATCTTGAATTTTTAATCATTAAATTGATCAAATTCAATATAAAATAATAATATATCGGGCCACAGGGTTAAGTATACAAGCATTTACAGTTTAGTATTCTGTTTCGCCTAGTACGTGGTACATGAGCCTCTTGAAGGAGTTTGATTGGTGAATTGTTTCATCGCTGAGGGCGCTCACCTGCAAGGAAAATCACATTTATCATTCTTACATGTCTTCGTTACCCAGCGATAACTACAGCTAATCAAGCTTCCGGGATTCACATAGTGAAAATCATCATTTTTTTGATATACAATGAGCTAAATCTTTGAAACCGCTAAATGATGAAAAAAATAACGTCGCGATTAGTTTATAAAATAAAATAAAATAAAATAAAGTAGAATACTAACATATGTGTTATTGGATTTTTGTTGCTGCTGCTGTTGCTGAGGGACAGGTTGCTTTAAAAAAAATGAAATTAAATTATATTTCATGAATTCACATGGAAATTAATTTATGATGCAACATGATGATTTAGTTTATTAAAAAACTAAACTTTGTTTAGCAAGTGGGTTTTATTTCTGTGACTAGTTTGTTTCGAGAGATGTTATATTTCTATAGGGCTTATATAATGTTTATAATATTTTTCACTCAATATTTATATTCATCACGGTCCTCTGTATTAGTGAAAGCTGTTCAGAATAAGATAGTATAATACTAATAAGTATTTGAACTTATTTATCGTCTTTTACCAACAATTTTATTTTCAAGTTGTTTCGTTTTAAATCATAGAACGTACACTGAGATATATTTTACAATAGGATTGAAAAACCTTGTTGAGATTGTGAGATTAGAGACTTGAGTCATTTCGATACCTAAAGCAAAAGGCACGAGATGCGGTCCATCACATATAACTTATTAGTGAATAGAATTCATTTGGCGCAAAAATGTTTCATTACCTTGGCAGGTCCCATCCTGGCCATGGCGGGTGAGAAGACCTTGGTCTGGGCAGGGCCCGAGACCTCCTGCACAGTGTCCCCGAGGGACTCCTCTCGGAGGGCCTTGTAGGTCTCCGACTTGTTGGGGTCATACAGAACCGTTTTCTTGTAGCTACAGGTAGTGTCACAAGAGGTATATTGTAGGGGGGCTCATATCCACAAAAAGAAAGTGTTAATACGGTTATTGAGTTTAGAAAGCGCGATAAAATAAAATATTGTTAAATAAGTCAAATAATACATTATAAAAACGTAACAATAAAATATATATTTGTATAAATAAATATATCAAATGTTTTAAAATCATAATGGTTAGATAACAACATGCCAGTTACAATAATGTTGTCGAGAGACATGAGACATGAGAAATAGGCTCGAGGGATGGACATCGGACAAGCGGCAGGCGTTGGACAAAGGGTGGACACCGGACAAGGGGCGGAAATCGGACAAGGGGCAGTCACCGGACAAGGGCGGAAATCGGACAAGGGGCAGTCACCGGACAAGGGCGGACGCCGGACGAGGGCGGATAATCGGACATGATTTGCAAACCAACACATGTTATTAAGTTTAATGAAAAAGTTTACAAAATCGGGATAAATGTTTTAGTTAGATTTGTCGCGGGGATTGTTATTTTGAAGTATTTGTTGTTTTTGTTTGATGAATGATAAATCAATGAAAATACTAAAATTAATTATGTAGAAAATGATCTTTACCGATTGATTATTTGTTAATATACTTATCAACTAAAAGATGACTGAGATATTAGTATATATTTTAATTACACTCTTTAATATTACGCCTACGTAATGTCCCAGAATGAAAAGCGGTGATCGATAACTGAGCTAAGCGACGTGTCGCGTTTTCGTGCCGCATGATCGCACAAAAACGGTGAATATTTTCAAGCGTGAGACGAATAAGGAGCCTGACGGAACACTGAGTTGATAAGCATTAGGGCGAGTATATTCTTTTTGCTTCTACTTATATTGATACACTTGCCTCTTAGACATTACGGGTCTTCCTAGAGAACCGTTCATTCTGGTTAAAAAAAAATGCAGACATTAATATAAATATTTCAATTCAATTTAATAATTAATTCACGTTAACTAGAATAATTTGGAGTTTTATTATCAATTATAATGTAAGAATATAAAATTTAAAAAATCGATACATAGATGTTTCTGTGTACCTATTGAGGGCCGGTTGTATCAACTCGGTTTACAGAAATCTTTCGTAAAAAGCAAAGATTTTTAGGAAAATGGATCGATTGCCGGAAAACGCAAAAATCGATGGTTTAAACGAAATGTTACTAAACAACCGTAAATCAAGTTGATGCAACCGGCTCCAAGTGATTTATAAAATTGTCTTGGAACTATGTTCCGAAAAATTGCAACTTCACAAATAATATGTTTCCATTAAAAAAAAAACAAATGTAAAATTTTGTTTTGTTCGGAGATTTTTTTTATAAATTATTTGTTTTTTGGTTTCCCGCAATAGAGAGCCAGGAATTGTACTCATTAAATATAATATCAGATGTATCCGTACTAACATAAATGTACGTAATACTAAAATAAAATATAGTATTCATGCTTACGGCACGGTATTCGTTTCCCTCTTGATGGTGTCAGCAATATTCGATTCGGAGTACAATCCGATTGGAGAATTGAATTGTTTATGTGCATACTGAAAAAAACAATAAAATAATTATAATAATATTGAAAACATACTTTTATAGGTACCAACATGTTTTAATCGTGTAGGTATTCGTATAAAGTTATCAGAGCATTTAAAATCGGATAAACTACAAATAACGTAATATATATATATAATGTTGAATAAATTAAATTATTTTATAACTATAATATGTAATATTTCGAAATTTTCTTGATTAACTTTATGGAAGTTCATTGTAATTAACTATGAATAAAACACAACATTGTTTACATCACACACAATGACACTATAATTAAAAAATTAAAACGTTTTCGATGCTTACTGCATCATCTTCAGTAATATACTAACCCTTAAGACTAGAAAACATTTTATCTACTACTAGAAAACATTTTATCTACTACATGGGATGGTCAGGAACGGGTTAGGGGGAGGGGTGGGCGAAAAGTGAAAGTGGTTGCTGGGCGGGGCTAGTATGGATAGGAGGGGGGATGTTATAGGTGGTATTTGTATGTTGAGTTTAATTTTCTTCCTTTTTTGTAATACATGTAACAACACCTCTACGTTATCATAGGCATTCTATGAAATATAGAAATTAATATTAATAATGATAATGCACTCAACATACAAATACTGCCTATAACATCCCTCCTTTCCATACTAGCCCCGCCCAGCAACCACTTTCACTTTTCACCTACCCTTTCCCCTCCCCGTTCCTGACCACCCCACCACATGTAGTAGATAAAATGTCTTCTATTCAAGAGTTAGTATATTACTGAAGATTATGCAGTAAGCATAGAAAATTTTTGATTTTTTGATTAGAGTGTCATTGTGTGAAGTAAACAACGTTGTGTTTTACTCTTAGTTAATTATAATATGAATTATTCAAAATTTCGCCGCTGCAAAAATGTGGTAAAACAAACTAATTTATGGTATGTATATAGATTCTTGTAAAACATGAAACAAACGCTATTCTGGTCGCGAATTGTTGAACTCTTGTAAAAATGTTAATAAACACAACGAAGTTTAATACGGTGGTGATAGTGCAAAAGATTGTAATAAACACTCGTCTTCAGTGAAATGTGTCGAAAGAACATAAAATTAGTATGTTGTTTTAGTTTAAAGTAACGTCGAGTTTTTTTACACAATATGTTAACAATTCACTCATACATTTATATTTTTAATAAATTGATTACACAAAATCAGTTATGGGATGACCTATGAAATATTGTTTTGCTTAAAATGACACTCGATATTGTTATGGAGTTGAAACTTATGTGATATTTTGCAACTCTTTAAATTATATTTAATAAAATATACTTACGCGATTAATTATTTAATTTTAAAATTGTGTCTAAACCATAATGTAGGGTTAACCTAATCGCGCGTACCCTCGGATATTCCAGGACAAATTATGATTTTACGTGTCAGTACAGTACCTATTTGTTTTGTATACACATTTATAAACAGATTTTATCAAAACTCAATATTTGGACATGATTTTTTTTACATCGATTTTTTACATTTTCATCTTTATATTTACATTTTTGTGAGCAAGTTTGAGAGCGATATCAGTCACCTTGGTTTCTTTTGGGTTGAAATATTAGGTCCTTACATATGAAATTGGCGTTTTGACGTCCTGGCAAATTTGATTTCAAATATCTTCTCTTTGGTTAGGAATTCCAAATCCAAATTTATACAGCTATTTACTCATGTATTTGTGTTTTGAAAATTATAATTCATTTTTTTTTGTTTTTATTATTTTTTTAATTGTTTTTTCCTCAATTGTTTTTTTCTTTGCGTCACTCAGTTTACAAAATGAAAAACTTGAAATATCGCGTTATTTACGAGTACGAGTTCCACCGTGGCACCAGTGCTGCAGAAACGGCTCGAAGGATTAATGATGTGTATGGCGACGGTGCCGCAAAAGAAAACACAGTGCGTTTTTGATTCCAACGTTTTCGTTCTGGAAATTTCGACCTGCAGAACAAGCCCCGTGAACGGCCGGAGACCAAAGTTGATAATGAAGAATTGAAGGCTATTGTGGAAGCGGATCCATCGCAAACCACATCCGAGTTAGCTGCAGGCTGCGGTGTTAGTGATAAAACTGTTTTAATCCACTTGAAGCAAATTGGTAAGGTGAAAAAGCTTGAAAGGTGGGTACCTCACGAATTGAGTGAAGCAAATCAACAAACGCGCGTTGACTGCTGCGTTGCATTACTCAACCGGCACAATAATGAAGGGATTTTAAATCGAATCATTACCTGTGATGAAAAGTGGATCCTGTACGATAATCGGAAGCGCTCATCGCAATGGCTGAACCCTGCCGAACCAGCCAAACCATGCCCCAAGCGAAAATTGACTCCAAAAAAGTTACTTGTGAGCGTTTGGTGGACTAGTGCTGGTGTCGTTCACTACAGCTTTCTTAAATCTGGCCAGACGATTACGGCAGATGTCTATTGTCAGCAACTGCAAACCATGATGGAAAAGCTAGCTGCTAAACAACCGAGGCTGGTTAATCGCTCTAGGCCACTGCTGCTTCATGATAACGCTAGACCACACACTGCACAACAGACGGCTACCAAATTAGAGGAGCTTCAATTGGAATGTCTAAGACATCCACCGTACTCTCCGGACCTTGCCCCAACAGATTACCATTTTTTTCGAAATTTGGATTTCTTCTTGCAAAGGAAAAAATTCAACTGCGATGGGGCAGTCCACACCGCCTTCAAAGATTTTATTGATTCCCGTCCGAATGGTTTTTTTAGTAAAGGGATCGATGAACTACCTGTGAGATGGCAAAAGTGCATAGATAGCAATGGTTCATATTTTGATTAAATAAATATATTATAATAAAAAAAATCGGCTTTATGTTCCTCCCATACTAAACGCCAATTTCATATGTAAGGACCTAATATAATAGAAATCGTAAAGATCGATTCGGGAAGCGCCGAGTTCCTGATGTTGTTCGTATTTATAATAGTGTAGTTGTGAGATTGTCAAAACTATACTTACGTTGCGTTGGCCGTAATTACTGTAACATTTTCAAACGAAGCGTTCATAGATTTTTGTACGTCCCACGTAAGATATACCGAGAAAATATTATAATACTCTAGAGCTTACAGCTTATTCCTGGATAATGTAACGAACTTCCAACCGCACATCGATAATTTCATTTAAGCAATTCCAAAAATATTAATTACTAAAATAGTTAACAATTTTAAATTAGTTGAAAAGTTAAAAATTAAAATAGTTAACATTTTATTTAAATAACAGCCACTTTTATGTGTTCATATTAAAACTTTTAAGGCGATTGATCATGTGTACTTATCCTATAAATTGCATTTAAAATAATATAGCAGTTCACTGGTCTTTTAATATAGATTAATCCAAGATTATATGTTTAATTATTAAGAATCTATTTAAAATTCTCATGTTATTGTCTAGTTTTTAAAAGGCGATATAATGTTATGATTCATTCTAGTGTAAGGTTTGCGTACCCACGATTAGATATACTAGAAAAAAAAACATATTGAAGGAACAAAAATACGTTTAAGGTTTATTTTTCGAAAATATTCTTTTCTGAAAGGGAAGTGGTTATAGATTAATGTAACATCGTGAGATAAAACTACAATTATTTATCAAACGGTGATAAAAATACCACGTTGTATTATGAAAGCAACACCATATGATGAATACATCAAGCTGAATGACATGAATGCCTTTGCACATGAATAAAAGCAACAAAAACACATACACAGGTGTAATTAAAAAGCACTCCTTAGTAAAAAGTATAATAATATATAAAACACCTTGACGGCTGCTTCTTCTCCTGCTACTCGGTGCAACATGGTGTCGGCTACCTATATTCCACAAACTTTTGTTTAACATTTGAATTGAAATTTTTTTATTTTTGTTTTATAAATAAGTTCATTCTATTAAAAATATTTTTTTTCTAATAAACTAATGGGAATTCATTTAAATATATCGAATGATTTAAGATTAGTGCTATAAAAATAACAAGCAAATTTTAAGAAGAAAAATCCCAGTAAAAATAGCCTGTTTTGATGATTTGTTTAATTTGCAAAAAAAGAAAAATTGCTCACGAGACCCATGTTTGGATTAGAACATCTAAAATAGCTTGTCTGAAAATTTTGCGCGCGAAGCTGCGTAAGGCGTGTTTGCGAAATGCGTGTTTGCATGCTTTTGCTAATATTTAAATGGCAAATATTTTAAACTAGCAGCAAATAAAGAATGTTGTTACTCCAGATTCTGAGACACGAGGATCTAGCTAGAACAACCAAGCCACGGATGCGGTAGAAAGCTATACTATATGCCGCATTATTTGGGAGACAATAAATATAAATAAATAACTTGAGCCCATACAGACGCTGCGGAGTGAATGTTTGATTGTGATTGATACAAATTATGACACGAATCATTTACATTTTTCTGATTAAAATGATATCGAGAAAAATAACGAAATCGCTTTCTTTCAGTAAGATCATTAAAACGAGATTATTCATGATACTCATAAATCCATTTAAATGACAGTCATGAATAATCTCTGACGCAAAATCCGTCTTTTAATTTAAAGTTTTATTAATATAAGTTGACATCTTAGCGATTCTAGAGGTTTGTTGTTATGCCCTGTGTTATGCATTGTTACATAGTTTTTACATTGTATTATACAATGTTACATTGTACCTATTCATTGCGTATTGCCCGCACTTACATTGAATATTTAACAGTTTTTCTCAAACAAAGCAAAGATAAACTATTAATTTGTCTGTTTTCATGAATTAAGATGCTTTTTATACAAGTTTTTTCATATAAACGGTAGACCACGAAGTTAGTCCTATATTCTACAGGACTAACTTCGGTAAATTTTATAGCTGTTAAAATAAAATAGTAAAATTATTGACTAGATGAACGGATAGATTGCTTGCCTGTGAAAACGATAACCGGTGCAGCGATACAAGCTAGATTTTATGTTTAGATTCAAGTGCATTTATTGCAATTTTATAATGCGGGAGTAAAATGTGTTAATATTGATATATGTATCATATTTCAATGTCCTAAGATGTCACTCCTCAGCGTCCGTTAGGCCTAGCTGGTTGAGCGGAAGAGGATGTTACCTTTTGCTTCATGAGCACGTCGTGGTCGTGGTGCGGCGCGGCGCGCATGGCGGGGTTGGGGTGGTGCCGCAGGTAGCTCTCGGTCGGCCCGTTCTCCCGCTTCAGCTTGGCCCCCGGCAGCACGAGGGGGGTCGTCCTGTACGGCTACCTCGGACAGACAACATGACGGTATAGTGCGCAAAATCTACCACCGCGGCCTAACTAGTTACTTAGTTACATTACGTTGCAAGTACAGCGTAACAAAATTGATCATAATATAGAAAACAAAGGTTATTTCTTGCGCTTTGAAATGAATTACGAATTTTCCGATCAATTTCATTCCATAAATGCGAATGAAATTGAACGACAAATTTGTAAGGTGCATATGAAAAATAAAAAATAATAAAACCCGCAGTCCTAGAAATCACAGCAATTATTATACTTAAGTCAGTTTATATTTTGTATTTCAAAATTTATTTCCTAAGAGAGATATTCAGTTTAATGGTTAATTGCTATTCAATTTTCTTTTATTTTATTCTTCAAATGAAATAAACATATATCACAGCATAAATCCCTTTTGAAAAGATGTGTAATTATTAATGGTAATTATGTTATTAGTGTTTCTTTAAAATAATGGTGTTTAATGTATAATACAAGTTTAATAGAAACACACTAATTACTTTCAACTAATAAATAACGCCCGCTTATATTAAATAGACAAAATATTAAAAAAAAACATGTTTAAACGTTGCACAATTAAGTAGAAAGTATTCATACGCACACAAAACGATATTTTTTCATATTTTTAGATGATAATTGGAGATGATCCTTCAGCATTGTTTAGTGATAATGATGCGTGTGTTTGATGACTACGCAAATATGCAATAGAAATTTATCAAAAAATATAAAAGAAAGGATATCATTTATATTGAATTCTGTAATATTGTTTATATTTAACTAGTAAAAACTCAGCTTTGTTAAAAAAAACAGCTTTGTTGTTTTTGTTGTTTCAAAAACCCAGGGCGTGGAAAAACTATTTACATTAATTGATGTGGAATATAACTTAAATATATTCCATCTCTCTAACATTCATTGGATATTCATCTCAAGCTTTAGTGCCGGGACGAATTTAATGTGCTGAACGGACGAATTATTTCCGACTTCAGCATCATGATGCCCTATAGTGATGATGCATGGTTTGAAAGTTTTCCGAGAAAATTTTCAATATATTGGAGTAAAACAAATCAAAATCCATTCAGTCATTTTTATTTTTAAGGTAGCAGTATTTTATAGACTTATTTATCTTGAACTTAATACATGTTGGCTACAAAATGAGCCGTTTGCAGCTTACGATATAGTGAGAATAATATTACAAATATAAAATAAAATACTATAAAACTACACAATTAAACAATTAGTTGTAGATATAAATATAAGATATATAATATATGCAGATATAAGTTTATGTGTCATTACTATTGATTTTAAACGTGATTTAAGTTTACTCTCGGAATTAATTTTAGTAGAAAAAATGGTTTAAACATTTCTTATTTTAAATATTAATTTTTAGATTGAATATTAGTTTATCAAAATGATAAGTTTATACTATGTATAACGTGGAGTGATACTATATTTCCTCTCGCGTCTTTTAGTTCAGTGGCTACAGCGATGTTTAAAAAAGTTTCGTTATTTTTTATACCTACTACTCACTTCATTTTATATTCAGCTACTATATATAGCACACAGACATGGAAAAAAATACGGAGAATATATTGTTTATCCAATCATTTATTTTTAACATAGTAACTCATGACTCATTGATTACATTTAAATTTTCTTCGATGCTCTGTATTGTTGTTTATATTTTCCTTCAGAGATTCTGAGAAGAATCTGGAAAGTATTCTGGGTTATGTGGTTTGTAGTACAATGCAAGTCACATACAAAGCAAAGGAAATGCATATTGAGCCAGCGGGTAATTTTTTGTAATTTTGTGCACTGTAAAAAATATAATATCAATGTTTTTTTTTTATTTCGGAAAATTCGTTATTGTGTAGTGTGGATTGTGGCGAATCAGGAGTAAATATTGCAGTTTTTACGGACATAACATGAGTTTCACGACGCTATTCCGTGTAAAAAAATGTTCAACATGTTTGTTCAGCTCTATATCAAAAGGGAACGTAACCATCGAATGCCGTCATCTCACTGCTTCCGGTGCTGCTTCAGCAGTGCAGTAGGTACTCAGTGGTCTCACCACCACCACCCTGGTATCGGACAAACGTCAAGAATATATAAATATACGATCCCTGACAGTGCGCCGCGTCTCTTGACTTTCAAAGAGAGTTTGGATGACAAGGCCAACAACGTTGGCAACTCGCTTATTTCCAACTGGAAAAACATGCATTTTTTTAAAAAAGTCACGTAAAGTATCATTGCCAAAGGTTAGGAATGCGATATATATATAGCGTACGTAGGTAGCTCTAATATAAACCACACGCTATTCAAAAATACTTTTAAATTGATGTCCGTGAAGAATAACGTACATTAATATGTATGTGGCCAGAACGATGCCACGTAGGAGTAAGCGAGATGGTGAAAGACGAAATTGTGTCTCGCGGCCTTCCAGAAAGCTTTTAAAGTTTGATCTCACCGTGGCGTCACTCTTGCGCAACTTGTGATTTTCCGGAGCGTTCCATTCCGCGAGGAAAATCTATATTCTGAGGGAAAACGCGCCTGCCTCGAGAGCCCGAAGAAACTGATACCCATCAAATGATAGACACGTATAAAAATGTAAGTCTTCGTAAGAGTGTGAGCGATTCAAATAGTATTATTAAACCAGGGTCACTTTGTTCACCACACAGCGAACTCTGTAAGCTCAGGGTCACTTTGCACATTAAAGTCCTATTTCCATGAAAATTTAAGATAATCTTGTGATGTCACAACACTCCTTCAATCTGTTTGCAAGAACGAAATTACTATTTCGAGAGAATTTAATACACTTATTTATGTATCTTGAGATTATTCTCATTCGTGATTCGCGATGTTTATAGTTTCGAGGTTTATATTAAAAAGTAAGTGAATTTAAATATTGGCAAGTATGTGTATTTAAAATATTAATACTACAAACTTGCAAAACTTCACGACTACGATTTAATGTGCAGTTACTCATAATTGAAAATTAATTGTAAGTCAATTTATATCACTAAGATAGTGTCTATTTTTTATTAGAAAGTCTATGGTAAATAAATCACTTTATTGTAAAATATATGCTTTATATTTTCATCACACTGGGCGGAGAATATGACTTAGAAAAAAGTGAGGTCGGTTGAATGGACGATTGTTGTTACGCCCACAAACTTACACATAATTTATTGATTAACATCGAATTTTTTTCACGTTTATTAGGTTAGTTCATTTCCTTTCAAATTATTGCCGGGTAATAGAAAAGCGACTGCGGTCTGAAAACGAACCCAGAGAGCGGCCGACTCCTCTTCCTTCGATTGATCATTCTCTATGATGGTGGTGTAGGTGGTATTCCTGGTGACGAACATGTCAACTGATTACAGTACAGCAGACACCCGGAGCCCTTTACTTCCCGCCAAAAGGACAGCGACTTTGGGAGGACCACGCCGGCGGCAGCGGAGACGGCTCGAGATAGACTGGCTGACCAGCGGGACGAGCGGGATGCCAAAATTATTTCATAGCATCATTTATGCTTTTATACGATTTTTTATATTGAATTCGAGATTATAAAAGTGCTTTGCACGAGCGCTAAACTTTTTGCTAAGAAAGTAAGAAATAGCCGTTGGATGTCAGAAAAAGACATGAGATGCGATTTTAGTGAATTTTACTCACCATCTTCCGCTTTATACAATCAAATATTGCTTCTCAGGAAATTTGTTACACCGCATTCAGTGTGGATTTGACAGGCTTTATAAAGTGTATATACTCTGATTCGTTGTCCCTACTTAGATATTAAAATATTATTTCGCTGAAAAATTTATAAATGTCGTCATCTCTCTAGACCCAGAAGGCAGTCAGAGTAACAACTCTCGTCTCTATCTCCGATACTTCCGGCACAATCGAGGAGCTTACTCTGGAGTAAACTTGGAACTGAATTTATCAGATAGACAGCATCCTCAAAATGCACAGAAAATTAAATTGTACGCTTTATTTCTAATTGATTTTAATGACTTAAGTTATACATTTGTATTATAAAATCAGCGAGTAGCAACCCGCTAGGCCCAGTGGCCGCTGCGCCGGCTTAGTGTCCCCGTTAGTGCAAATAGATATTAAATATAGTGAAGTTTAGATAATTTGGGCATTGACAATTTGTAAAAATGTGCATCAATCAAATTGTCGTAATTTACAAATGATGGACGAGTTGAAACAAGATGGTGGAGAGAGAAAACGGGATAGAAGTAGGTACAATGATAATAACAAACTAGCCTATAGCGCGTCTTAGGTTAAGCATTATTTAAATAAATATAATTATATAAAGTCCTTGGTACTATAAAAATATATAAAGTAAATTGTAATTACGTACATAACATTAAGTGATGTGGAAAGCGTTTAAAGGTGGAAGAGGATATATTCAGCAGTCAAAAAGTAAAAAGATACCAAATGACAGTTTTACAATCCTACCGCCATTTTTTTTTCATTGTACCTAATTCCACATTTTTTAAAACAATATCAATTATACACTTTTTTTTATTTTTTTTTATTTTTTATTTTTTTATTTTTTTATTTTATTTATTAGAGACACTAACAGGATAATGGGTACATGACACTCAGATAATAAACATTGTAGTGAAGACTATGCCCGTTATCCCAATTACAAGTGTCTTCGGCATGCTCTAGTAACATGTATTTTTGTAATTAATTATATTTCACATGTACATTTATGTATATTATATATTTGTGTTTGAGTGTAGTGCGATTAGTATTTAATGATCTATAGGTTCATGTCGTCGTTTAGAAAATGGATGTTGTGTATGAGTGAGTTTTTGAACGAAGATAACGTGTCTGCAAGAATATCAGCATCAATGTTAGGGTCGGCACAATACAAATTATATGTGCGACACAACCTTGTAATGGGAGAAAAGTAACCGACATTATTAGTGTGCTGACTTATTCTGAAGAACTCAGGGTTTCTTATACGGGGTTTAACATGCAAATTTATATCAGATAGACAGAGAGAATCAATAGCTCCGCTGAGAATCTTGTGTAGCACAATGAGATCGGATATTTTTCGTCAGGACTCAAGTTTGTGCATCTTGAAAAAGGCAAGTCGATCTTCGTAGCTGTGAAGGTTATTGTGTTGACTGGCTTTGTATGACAAAATACGTAGAAACTTTTTCTGCACTCTCAATTCTCGTAATATGTGTTGTGTAATAAGGTGACCAAATAACTGACGAATATTCCAATATACTTCGTACTAGTGATGTATAGAGAATTTTTAGACTTTGAGGATTTTTAAAGTCTTGAGTAATTCTGGTGATAAATCCCAACATAGTATATGCCTTGTTTGTGATATTATCAAAGTGGTTTCTAAAAGTGAGTTTAGAATCTAGCATGACGCCCAGATCCCTTATTGAATCGACTTTAGCGAGTGGAACGTCACCCAGTTTATAAACAAATTCTATTTTTTTAATATTTTTAGTGAAATTAATACATGAACATTTCTTAGCATTAAGTGACATATTATTTGCTTTACACCAATTTGATAGTTCGTCCAGATCTCTTTGTAGGAGATGACTATCTTCCAGGCTACGAATGGTGGAATAAATTTTTAAATCATCGGCATATAATAAACACTTATTTCTTAATATATTTGGCAAGTCATTTATGAAGATAAGAAAGAACAAGGGACCAAGGTGAGAACCTTGAGGAACTCCTGAGGTGATAGAAACCGGAGATGAATCATATCCATTTACAGTCACAACTTGAGTTCGATGAGAAATGTAAGATTCTATCCATCTCAATAAGTTGCCGTGGATTCCTATAGCATGAAGTTTTTTCAAAAGTATACGATGGTTCACCTTGTCAAACGCCTTGCTGAAATCTGTATATATTACATCCACTTGAGATCTCGAATCAAACGATTTGCAAATCTGACTCACAAACTCAAGCAGGTTGGTAGTTGTGGATTTTTTTGGAACAAAGCCGTGTTGATTAATGCAAAGTGTCTGACGAAAGTGGGTGAATATGTATCTATAGCAAATAATCTCGAATATCTTTCCAAAACAAGATAGTTTACTTATAGGTCTATAGTTACTAACGTCACTTTTATTTCCTGTCTTAAATATTGGTTTGATGTGAGCTACCTTCCATAAGTCGGGGAACTTTCCTTCTTTTAAAGATTTGCTAAAAATGATATAGATAGGATCTAGAAGAAGGTGAGCACAATTTTTTATAAGAAGTGGAGGAATACCATCAGGTCCTGCGCCCTTGGCGGGATCCAATTCTTTCATAATTTTTAATATTTCATTTTTTTGAAGTGGTATAAAGGAAAGTGAATCGAGAGAGTCATTAATGAGAGCAAATGAGTGATGTTGAGAAGCATTATCAAAAACTGAAGCGAAAAATTCTGAAAAGATATCAGAAATTTCTTGACCGCATGTAGCATATTTTTCTCTCAGAAACATTGTTTTAGGGATTGCATTAGTGAATTTCTTGGTTTTAGTGTATTCCCATAATTTTTTAGTCCCGATATGTTATGATTCCTCTATAGAATTTATATATGAGTGATAGCAGGCACGAATACTATTCTTAATGCGAGATCTTAGCATAGAAAAGGTTTCGTAATCTCTAGAATTACCGTATTTTATGTATTTTTTCCTATATTTTTCTTTTTCGCGGAGCTGGTGTCGTAATGCACTGCTAAACCAACATGGGTATTTTGAATTCAAGATCTTTTTTTGTGGAGTGTATCGAGCTATTATCTCCCATAATGTATTATAAAATAAGTTGAGAGAATCGTTGCAGTTTAGTTGATTCATTTGAGACCAATCAATTTGAGCTAGGTCGTTAATACATTTGGCGTAATCAGTTTTACGGAAGTTGTATGCAGTATGGTTAGAATTATGTTGTAAAAAGTTTTCTCGGTTAATCATTGTGTTTATTTGGACTGGGGGATGAAATTTGTCAACACTTACCAGAGCAGTACCCGAAGACACAAGTAGTGGAGTATCAGATAATATTAAATCTAAAATTTTGGCATTACAATTGGTTATAGAGTTAAATTGTTGAAGATTGGTTGTTGATATGAACTCCATGAAGTCCTTGGCTCTGGAATTAGATGGACTGAGCGGAGTCAGTCCAGCTCCAGAAGTTGTTGCATTCCAAGTTATAGATGGCAAATTGAAATCGCCAAGTAGCATGTTACGTGTTCTTGTAGTGGTTTTGAGGAAATTAATTTGGCATTTAATAAGATACTCATTGAATACTGTATCTGAGATATTAGGCGGTATATACACAACTCCTATATTGATTGGTGTAATATTATTTTTTCCTTTGATTGAGATCCAGAGGTCCTCGAATTCCGTACAGAGATCGTTCCGCTGGTATGCTGAGAATGACTTCTTAGTTGCTAACAGAACTCCACCTCCGTCTTTCCTGTTGGCAAACTGAGAACTATCTCGATCACGTCTAAAAACTATATATCTGGCGTCGAATAATTCTTCACTATTCACCCTTGAAGTAAGCCATGTCTCCGTCAAGCAAATAATGTCATAATCACTATTTAGAATTTCTATGTAACACTCATTAAGCTTAGTTCTCAGACCACGAACATTCTGATAGTAGATAGAAAGAGCCATTATGAACTAACACAAACTTATTAATAAACTTACTGGACAGTCCTTTAATTTATTGAAAATTTTGCAATGCATCCAGGTTAGGAACTGGTGTAACTGGCGATTGTTCATCTTTCCTGATGAAAATTCTTCCATTCTTGGTCCAGACAAATTTAAATTGCTTATTTTTAGCCATTTGTCTAGCTGCTGCATGTATAGTCTTATTGTAAGGAGAGAGATGCTCACAGACATATATCGGGGAAGTTCCCTGTAGACCTATGTGCGATACATTAAGTTTGTTGGACACATTATTTTTGTTGTATGTCTTCACAGCTGAGAGAATATTATCCCGGATTCTACTATTTTGGAGGCGAACAATAATATTTCGTGATCTTGCGCTCGTGCTAGATTGTCGTTGAACCCGATGGCACGCCAGTATTTGATCGTTCTTTATGTTGGCAGATACGCTTGTGCATATTTTAGAAACTGTATCCAAAAGATTCTCCTGACGATTTTCAGGCACCATCTGTATCTCGAGGTTACAGTTGCGGCTTATCTGTTCCATTTCTTCCAGTTTTTTTTCCAATCTTTGGTGACTTTCTTGAAGCTTTGAATTCTCAGATTCTAGTTTTTTAACACGAGCAGTGTTTTCAATATTAGTTTTATTGAGACGGTCGTACTCACTTGATAGATATTCAATAGATATTTTGATGTCTTCTATGCCAGATATCTTCTCATTAATATGGTCGAGTTTTCTTTCAATAGTTTTATTTAATTCATACATAAGATTATCAAACTTTTGGTCGATATATTTCTTCAACTGTTCCAATTGAGAATCCTCTGGTATCTGTGTCGGGGTTGTTTTAGCTTTTGGTGGGCTGGGTTTACATAAAATACATTTCCATTTCTGACGATTCATCTGAAGCATATTTTTAAATGTCTCTTCTGTAAAGCCTTGACAAGAGTAGTGGAAACTATTACCACATTTTATGCATTTTAAAATATTTTCAGATTGCATTTTATCATTGCATTGCTTACAATTCATTTTGAATATGTGAGATTCCAAAATTAGTATTTTCAATGCTAATTAATGAGCAACAGAGTAGTCAGAATATTGATCATCACTTTGCTCTACATACACATTAAATTTTAAAAAAATTTTAATATCGCTTTAATGATATTTTTATAAAAATTAGAAACTCTTTTTCGCTTACTTAAGGAATAGGAATGGGAAATTTTTTCAATCGATATTTTTAACGTGCATCGATATACTCTGAACTGTAGTCTACGATTTTATCTTTGACTGTAATTTTTTCAATGTAACGGATATTGAATTATGTATTAAGGGTTTAGTTTATTTTTCATAAATATTTACAATATTGTATTTTTAATTTTGAATAAAAGTCCATCCGATCCCTCTATCAAAAAATGAACACAAGAATCTTTGATTAGTGTTGATATGATGGAGAATAAATAGTATCCGAATAGTTGTTCTTCCGTTTTATGTTCCATTTGTTATAACACCTTTGTGTTCTGTTATTATAATTTTAATGCCCTGTTTTGTGAATCGAATTATTTTACAAATTTTTATTAATCAATTAGAAAAGACGTACATAATCAAATTAACGAAAAAATATTTTAACTGCTACCGGGATTCGAACCAACGAACATCCATTCTATTTGGGGATGGCGCATTATCCAATTTCGCCACGGCAGTTTGGTAAGTTAATGAAAAATTTTCGACCTTATATGTAGTCTCTTTTTAATTACCATAATTACGCGATTTTTAGTTTGGTTTTTATGGTTATTTTTACATATACATTTATATGTTTTTATTATCGAGTATTATGAATTGTTTATTTATTTTCTAAATCGTTTGTTTGTTTTCGAAAATATGATTAGGCCTCCATAGAGGATACCATATCAAAAAACGCGCCTTGTATTCAACCTCAAGGATAGTGTGGAAATGAATTCATTGGCATACACAAGTACAACAATAGCTTATAGAGACGAAATTTTTTTTGGGAAAGTAGTTATAGAAGTCTTTGAGTGTATATAGGGCCTACGACCTATCACTTTACACAATGTGACGTTTGCCTTTTTCATCCATCCATCCAGCAATCATTGTGTAATAAAGTGATCACTTAAGCCAGCCTTACGATAGGTCATAAGCCCGATGTACACCTAAAGACTTCTTTATCTACTTTCCCATAAAAATACAATTTCGTCTATGAGAGACGTCTATAATATATTGACTGATTAATGATGTCCCTGTGACAGAAATCCAGTACTGTTCTGAAAAATTTGGACATACTCAAAATATACAACAATAGCATATTTATTTTAAGCTATAACATGGGAATAGTGTCAAGTTTACGGATACGCCCCTCTTAAACTTAACACAATGAAACAATACGCGTATTACGCACTGTAACCACACTAACTCAATTGCAAGCTTATATGAAAAGACCTATAACATAGGTGACATTTCCCCCTCCCCATTTACCACTCCCTCCTCCTGATATATTTACCATGCAAATTTATACCGTTTCACCGATCTGACCAAAATTTTGTGCGCTTGTTCTTTAGGATTCGGCGGGCAATATAGACGACAGTACACCTCCCCTTTTCTCCAATCCCCTCCCCATGCTATATTTTTTTTACAAGTTTGACCGATCTGATCTAAATTTTGCACATGTGTTCTTTGGGACCCGGCGGGTAACGTAGTTGATATTTCTCCCCTCCCCCTCTACCCCGCCCCCATTCATTGATTTTTTTCATGCAAATCCGTACTGTTTGACCGATCTGACTGAAGTTTTTCATACTCAATCTTTAGGACCTGGCGATAACAAAAGCCACAGTTCGCCCCTCCCCCTGATATATTTCGCATGCAAATCTATACCGTTTGACCGATCTGACCCAAATTTGCAAGCTTATTCTTTAGGACTCGGCATGTAATATAGGCGACATTTCCCTCCTCTTTTACCCCTTCCCCTCCCCTTTATACATTTTCCATTAAAATCTGTATCGTTTAACAGATCTGACGCAAATTTTGCATACATATTGCTGAGAAACCAGCGAAAAATATAGGCCACATTTTCCCTGGATATCCCATTCATCCCGGCCTAGATCAAATGGAAACATTGTTTTTATTAAAGACTTTGCAAAACAATGGAACTTTTGTTTCCCCCCACAAACTTATTTTTAACTTAATCTTTAATCTGTGCAACGCCGGGTACGAACAACTAGTTAAATATATAATTGGAAATTAATCAGGAGTTTGTTTTATACAGGGGGAACAGAGTTAGTCCACAATACTTTACAGGTAGATTCATGTCTAATTAATGGGTTAATAAAATTAAAATATCAACAATATTAAAATATTAATAGTTATTATAGATTTCAAAGTTTGCATTTTTTTCAACTCGTCTTCTGTTAAATGATAGATTTTTATTAAAGCAACTTAGAATATTAAAAATACATTCCCTTCAATACAAGTCTAATAAAATTATTAAAGCCTTGCAGAAATTTAAAAAATATATTCTTAAGTACGTTATTGTCATTTTAAAATATTTTAGAAAGGGTCACGAACGTAGGGCTGCGTAATTGAAAGGTCAGGTGTTAAAGTTTGTACATTTTTGTTCCATTCATATGACCGGAAGAAATGTACATTTCGAGGTACGAAGTCTCTTAAAAAATACCCACATTTCCTGCAATTAGCGCCATTGAACTTCGCTTTTGAGTGGAAACATTGTCAACCAATGTCAATTCGCCAGATATGATAGTCTCTTAATGCAGCACCCACGTCTTATGATGACTAGTAGAATATAAGTAGGTAATATTTTTAATAAAATATTAAAAATAATTGAATTAAGTAACCCTAGAAGAACTGCGCTAAATTGATGGGAAAACTATATCAACATTCTTTAAAGCTCTGCCGCTTTGTGCAGGGCGCAATGAGCTCAATATTTATCAATTATTCCGCATAACACATTACAACAATACACAGTAATAAGTGCCGCTTACTGCGTATTCTGTAAAGGAAGTCTGCCAAACTGTAAATATTTTATTAACTTTTAGTAATAGAAAGTCACAGTTGAGTTAGAGTCATGAAACTTTAATAATTGACCGAAGAAAGTAAAAATTATAAAAAAGTAATCAGTAGATAACGCAGTAAGTACATTTAATATATTTTTTTTAAATGATGGAACTTGAACTTCATTAACACACTAACTTTTGACATCAATGTGCTTGCGCGCGCATACATACCGTGCGCATACTTTTAATTAATATAAATATAATTATTTAATATCAATAATAATAGCAATTCTATAAAAAAGACGCTATATTTTTATTTATTTATTTAAAATATATATTTTTAAAAGGAACAGTCTTTATGACATGATACGTGTATTTTCAACGTGCTTATCAGAAATAAAAAATATATATATATATGAAATAAACTACACGTATTGTATTATGCACTATAAATTGTCAACATTTTGTAGCTTCACACTGAAAGAAAGTCAAAAACATATTTTGGCATGAATCGAATTCGGTCGGGGTTAGAAATACGATAAATTAAAACATTCCAGTTGATGGCGGAGCGCAAAATGTCAAATGAAATCACCATTTTGTTGGTCTCCCGTGGCGGGTTTTACATTCACATCAGAGTGACGAGAAACAGCCCACTAGCACCTTGAAGAGGACCGTATTTTCTTTCTAAAAAAGCATAAAAGCAGTCACGACAATCTATTTTTTGTATTATGGTAACGGAAAACCGTACAGCCGCTGTTTTGCAATATAGTAATACCTAATCTCAAAATCTACCCAAAAATTGATTATTTAAAAATCATTAGGCACTCTTTGAATACTGAAAATGTTATCTTTTCGAGATTTACATTTTATTAAAAGAGAGAATACCTACCTAAACATTTTGAAAAAATCGATTTGAAATTTTTTACATTTTTCTAAAGCTTGAGGTCTGGTGAAAATTTCATGCTAAATTTCAAAACAAAAACAAAGTTATAGCTGATAACAGTGGCATCTTTTTGTTTATTTTCATATATTTCTCAATTTTCAAACGCGTTTTACTTGAAACCATGTTTTGAAAATCAGTGACCAAAATATCTCGGCAACCACTAAACCGTTCACCTTAAAATTTCTAGTGGTTATTCTATACATAATTATCTAGTCTTTGTCGTAGGATTTTTTACTCCAACTCCAATAAAGACAGCACGTAAACCTTCATTTGATTTTCGTAACGGACAATTGAAGAATAAAATAAATGGAGTGAAGCAAATTATTCAACACTGCTGCGCCAGATTTTGAAATTAGAGAAATTTAATATTCCCGAGGACAAATCGTGTAATAAAATAATATTTGGCAGATACTCGGGACGAATAATTTTGCAAGAAAATGGTAGTGGGGACGTATTTCAAGTGCACGCATGTAGGCGCCGAACGTCGGTACCTTACAAGAGCCACGTCATCCGGAACAGTGCTGATCTTTTACGACTATTCCTAGTATTCCTAGAACGTAGGATTCCTAGAATACACGAACGAGAAGAATTCGTCGAATATTTCTGGAATCTTGTAGCAATACGCGTCTTATGCCAAACTTCGGAAAGACTTTTAAGAAGAAACCGAAGTGCGTGTGCAATATTCGGCGGTAACTCGAGCTAGCCGCAGTGGCCGCGCACCGATCCATATGCGGCATCATATGTGTTGAATTTGCCCTGTGTAAGTCAATAGTGTAGTCGATAGTACGGGCTATTTACTCCATGAGAACATTAAGCATTATGAGAGCGCAATAATGGCGATCGCCGCGTATTAACCGAAGCGGGTCGGCTGTCTCGTTGTATTAAATAATAATTGGGTCACAATTTACTGAAAACGAAGCCGTGAGATATTTGCCGATGTTGCTGTTAGCGATTGAGTTTTGCAACCGATCTAAATATACCCCACCGTTACGTACAACACCCACGGACGTTGGTTCGCATCCAAAACTTGGAATTTCGCGAGAGCGAACATCAGATATAATACTACGTGGGCAAGCCTCTCCGCACGCCGGTCGTTTCGGCTGTTTACGTGCGGAGAGAAGTTAAAAATAGGAGACTGACATGGCGGCAGTGTCAATACTAGACGAGTGACATACCGCTGGTCAGAGACGAGTGCTGACATTGTGCTTTGTCACCGTCGGAGCTTCTGAATCTCAGCAGAAGCTCGCGTATTAAGTTCTTTAAAGTTTTTATAGAATCGCTTTAAGTATTCATTGAGAAAATTGACAGACTGTTTCGAGTTTCTTCTTCGTTTAACCGAGTCTGATTTTTTTTGATGTATTGTAGTAGCTACTGATACGTAATGTAATAACATTCCGCGAGATCATCAGCTGTTGCAGAAAGACCTTACGGCGCGGGCGCTCCTCAATGGACGAGCTATGATTATGTAATTTTTAATATGTGTGACACCAATTTTACTGGCAGGTCATTATATCATTTCGGAGATCTGAGATGCCAACTTTAAATGGGCTAAGATTGGAAACAAAATATGATAAAAAAACGAGCGAGCCTTACAGTAGTCACATATGATGTGTAACATTTGACATTCTGCACAAGCAAAGAGAGAATTATAAGATAGATATATATATATATATAGATATAGTATAAGAGATAATATAAGATATATATATATATATATCATATATATAGTCTATATATATATATTATATATTTTTTTTTTATAAGAAATAGATGAGATGTCCGGGAGAGTGGTGCGGAGTGACAATATTTTCTTCTGGGTTATAAAATGTAACTAAGAAAATATTGATTTAGATCTGTACGATTGTTTGTGTGTATGATTATACTCGTATTTAATTTTAGGAATACGAACAAATGATAGATAACATAATAATCAATTTACTATTAGGTATAAAGAAAAATTTAATAAAAATCATACATAAATTCTCTATCATTCACTTACATGTTACATGATATATTAGATAAATAGTATGTTACCTAATTCTCATTGTTTGTTAAATTATATTACACAATTAATTGATTGTATTATTGTACCAATATATTATATGATTGTGATTATCCCACAAGAATCTTTTTTTGTGTGAATTTCTTTTTGTGAAGTATAACATATAATAATAATTTGATTGTTAATAGTTGTTTAAATAAATCATATGTATTATCTATTAAATAAATAAGAAAAAAATAAAACAAAAATGTTTCCACCACATTTCTCAAAGGCCAAGAAACTTAAAAAATAATAATGATTATTATGTAATTACAATGAAAGAGAAAATAATTATTGCAAAAATAAATGGTTCGTATTCAGTTTATGTGTAAAGAAGAAATATAAATAAAACATTTAATATGAAACATTTAGGACACTGAAGTCCAGTAACCGACCTTTTTAAAAGCAAACATTCATTGAATATATTATATCCAAATTATATTTCTCTTACTAAGCCCATTAGGGCCACAAAACATCCTTGACAAAGGGATAGAGAATTTTGAGTTCAAACGGACATAAATTCAATTATATATGTATACGTATATTTATTAGAGTTACTGACTTCTCGATAAACAGTATTTAAAAATCCAACAAAAATTATCGAATGGAATTCACTGGGCGAAGGGAATGGGATTGTCGGAGGGAGGGGGAATGATCATATAAATTAAATTTTATGAATGATCATATAAATTAAAAATTACAAAATTTGGAATGGATCGCTTGCAATTAAATTTAAAGAAGATAACATTTATATTATGGGAAGGAATGGGGTAATTGTGGGGAGCGGGGATGGTGTATATTTTTTCCGCAAGGTGCTAAAGAGTAGGTTAGCTATGGAAAAATTTAGAATGGTTATTAGAAAATTAAATTAATAATATTTTAGAGCATTATATTTATATCTGGGGGAAGGGGTGGGGTAAAGGGGAAGAAGGGAGACGCCGCCTTTATTCTTCCAGGTCCTAAACAATAAATACATTTGCAAAATTTGTGTCAGATTTGACAAACTGTCTATTGATTTATATATAGAATATGTCGACGGGGTGGGGTAAAGGGAGGGGAGAGGAAATGATGCCTATGCTTTCCGCAAGCTTCTAAATAATAAGTAAGCAAAATGTGGGTCAGATCTGTCAAACGGTGTAGATTTGTTTAGAGAACAGACAGACAGGTATTGAGTTTTAGAGGGAAGAGTGCTCTAAGAGTGCGCGGTCGATAAGAGTGCATACTGCACACCATTCGTAAAATTGACGCGCTAGACGTCATTTTTACTCCCTTTCTTTTAACTCGTAGCGTCTGAGATTTGTTGTCTGCCGGAAAAAATTTGGATCGAATTTTAACCCTTTTCCCGTGATCCAATCGAGCTGAAACTTTGCAGGCAGACTCGTGGCGACGATAAAAATGATCTAACAAATTTTCTTTTAAATTTTTAAATAATTATAATATAATTTTGGATTTTTCGAAATTTTAATGGTTTTAATGGTCACTACAAATGAGTAATGACCCCGTCGCATGCAGTAGGCACGAAACCTGATTCAATGAGAAACGGAGTAAAATAAAAACTTGTTTTTTTAGATAACTTCAGTTCTAAGTGTCGTTTGTGATAAGAGAACACGCTGCTGCGCTCTACATCACACGCGCATGTTATGTTATTTTCACAAAATTATGTGTTTTGCTAAATTGTTTTCACATCTTGTAATCTGTACATTGTGTTCATTTATGATGACATAGTTTTTTTTCAACATCGATAATATGATTAAAGAAAGTTAATTTTTTTTCAATGTTTGTTTTATTATTATCAGTACGCACACTTAGGCCCGGTTGTTTCAAGTTCGATCAAAGTAAGCGGTCGATAAAAGCATAGATTTTTACGAAAACGGATCGTCTGATTGGTCGAGAACGTAAAATTTCAGTTTAAACTCTACGCTTACTTTGATCGAATTTGAAACAACCGGGCCTTAGAGCACTCTACCCTATAGATGTTACAACCAGTAACGCACGCGGCATGTTGCTGCATAGGTATTGTCCTAATATTAAATAATGAAAATATTCCCTAAAATAATATTCAGCATGCCTGCGAAACAGGGCTTAATTTAAGTCGGGGAGAGAAGGATCTGTTCACCCGCTATGGCCGCATCGTTCCAATCCCAATATTGCTTGAAAATTCCGATTTTCATTTTATATGTGTACTTCTGGGGTCCGCAAAGGTTTTTCAGACACTTCTAGCGAAGGGAGGATAAAAATTTATTTCTCATCTATGTAGTATTTGCAGGCAAAGTACGCTTACCGTATTACGGATATTTTAACTTTCTTCGAAATACCTATAGTGTGACAGATAATATTGAGCTTTGTATTATAGACAGATAGACAAACATTGAACATTTAATTTCTGAAACATGTTAAAAGGCATTAATTAAAATTAAGACCTTTTAATATGTTTCAGAAATTAAAAACTTTGCGATGTATGCGCTAAAAACGAAAAAGGATTTGAAATTCCTTGGAATACTAGTTTAATATAGGAACACCTATTTGGATAATTCCGACTATTTATTTATTTATTTATGGGAAACTAACAGTACGTATAAAGAGATTATACATGATTATTGGACAGTATAGAGACCATCTTACAAGTTTCCACAGAATTAACATGTTATGTTTTAACATAAAGCAACAATAACTTGAGTTATATAATAAAAAACAAAAAAAGTGAATGTTTTAAGTTATGGACAAACTATGAGTCAAAGAATTAGAGGTAAAAGGGGAATAAGGGATGGACAGGAAAGGACAAATTTACTTAGTAAAAAGGACAAGAGATAAGAATAAAAAGAAGTGCAAAAGATATATGTATAGCATAAAGATATGTGATCAATACATCTGCATATATATATATATATATATATTAATATATATATATATATAATACGAGGTCTGGGAAAAATAAAAAATGTTAATTAAAGAAAGATATAAGATAAAAAATTACATATACGAAGTCGGTTCAAAAGAAAGAAGATGGATTAATTAAGATGGATTATTACTATGCGGTATAGGTGTTGTAAAACAGAACTACGCAGTTATTCAGAAATAAAGACGGTAGGCGTATTGCACATATGTGGTGAGCATTATTCCATAAAGACTTAGGAGCGTTTAGCCTTGCAACTTAAAATAGAAATTCTTTATACCAGAGTGATCTAAAATAATCTCGTCCAAGTATGATAATGAAGTAATACAAATATTATTATTTTTGAAGTGGTCTTCCATTATTGCAAATCGTTTTTAACGTGACATGGTGGATCTCCTCCACGTCGAATTACTAGACTCGCTGATTACTAGACTAACTAGATTCGCGGAACACATGCGCTGCTATAAAAATAAAAATTTAGAGTCAAAATTTGCGGCCCATTTATTAAATGAAAACCACGTCCCGCAAGGTGATAACGAACCAAAACCTTTACATATAGAAACAAAAGGTTTTAGGATGAATTTACTTGAGCAACTAGAAATAAATAAATATAAAAAGGATCCAAATATTAAACTTTTAAATAATCAACAAAAAATGATCTTTTCTCCACTTCTAAATATTTTTAAAAAACCAATAATCAAGGACAAAAATTAAAATAATATTTATAAATAACACTTGCAGAAAACGGGGAATTTTGATAATTAAGCATAACGTTAACCGAGGCACCTTTAATGATAAGTGCCCGGAAAAATCATACATTACTACAGGGCTTCACCACAAATATCTAATTACTCTAAAGGGGAAGGGGTAACTTAAAATTGTATAAATAAGTCGTTTGTACGTGGTATATCCACTGTTTGATAATGGCCTTACAAGCCGAAACAGCTGTAACACATAAAAATACTTAACCCATAGAACTTAATAATAATATTTATTAAAATTTAATTTATTTTAAATTTCGCTAAAAAATAAATATGGAGTTCTACAAATTAAACACAAAAACCATAAATAAACACGTCGAATTTGTTTAGAACCTTTTTAGAACATTCTTTAACCGCCAAATTAAAAAAATATTTGAATTGGAATAAGCTCCCTTTGGAGTGAAAATTATTCACTATACCGCAAGAAGTTGCAAACATGATTAAAATTAATATCTTGATGAGAGTGCGGAGAGATAGCGCCGAAGGGTGGATCTTTATGCAATTATGCCAATTACATGTGTGTTAGATTGATAAGTTTTGGACAGTGAAGAATCATAAGCCTCATTACATATTTAAAATTCCATCATATTTTTACTCCCTTTATTATTAACTCGTGGCGTCTGCTTGCTTGCTTGCCGGCTTGCCGTCGAAAAAACTTTGGATCAATTTTTAACCCTTTTCCCGTGATCCAATCGAGCTGAAACTTTGCAAGCAGACTCGTGGCGATGATCAAGAAGATCTATCAAATTTTCGTTAAAAAAATTAATAATTATAGTACAATTTTGGATTTTTCAAATTTTTAATGTTTTTTCATACAAGTTGTATGGATATTTCAACGCATATGGTAGACGCGAAACCCGAAAATGAGAAAGGGAGTATTGCAAAAACTTGGTTTTTATGGGTTACTTTTTTTACTGCTATTTAATATACAAGTTAGTATGAACACTTAACTATTTGAAATATGAACTCCATTTCGAATTCGTTCTTTAAAAACGTGTATTCCATTGAATAAATATCCTTAAAGTGTATGAATGTACGAAGAAAGCTTTACGGCTAAAAGAACAGAAGCGCCTTTCGAGAATAATTAATTTTAATATAATATTTGCACAGTTTAGAATGTAATGTATTTAAAAAATAATAAATATACATTTATAAATACGTCGAAAATAAGAAAATGCTATATTGCGACTTTAGATTATAAGTACAGTAGCGAGCACAGAAATGTGTCCGTCCTTAAATGTATTAGTGCAGATGTAAATGAATTCTTAGAACTAATTCTTTGTACCCGTTATTTTTTGTACATGCGTAGGGTCTTCCTCAAACATGGAGACAAGTTCAGTCACAACTTTCAACATGTTAGCATCGTTTATTTTTGTTATTTGTGAAGGATGACAAAACTTAAGAAAATGAATTTATTACAAAAGAATTCAATATTAATTTTGTCATCACAAAAAGTGAATTCCAGAGCTATAGCATGATTTATTGGTTGTAGTAAGAAGTTCTTAATTTTATATAAAAAAAATAAAGATTCTGCATGTCTACAGCGAAGAAAAGGTACCGGAAACAAAGAAAAGCGATTCTGTTTACAAAGTCGTTTCAAAAGTGCTGTAGATATAAGAATAGAAGTTATCCATGCTTTGCATGGTTTGCAAGTTAGTGTCCATACTATATGCCGAAGACTACAGGACAGCGATTTCCATGCGAGGAGGCCATCAAAAAATCCACTTTTATCTAAAAAATGCGTTCCCGTCGCTTAGAATGGGCCAAAAAGTATAAAAACTGGGGTGAGATTGAATGACAACATGTTATTTTCTCTGATGAGAACAAATTGAATATTTTTGGTTCAGATGGATCCAGTACGTGAGACGGAAGTCTGGAGAACATTTAAGCAAGATGTGTCTCCAGTCAACAGTGAAACATTCTGCTGGACAAATGATCTGCGGATGCTTGTCTTTTTACGGAGTGGGAAAACTAGCCTTCATTGATGGAACTGTGAATGCAGATTTTTATTAAAAAAATTTAGAAGGCTTTTTATTCCCATCGATAGAAATGCGTTGTTCCCACATTACCGAGTGCATTTTTCAAGATGACTGCGCAGTGCTATCGGGCGTATGTAAGTATTATATTTTTCTAACAATACATTTCGTTAGTAACATAAATAAAATTTAAAAATAAAAATAACAAATCAAATTTTTTAGATCAAAGAATTTAGGAATAACAATGGGATTAATATTGGAAACAGTCCATACCTGAATCCTATAGAGAACCTGTGGCATAAAAATGGCCATTGATGTAAATGTATTGAAGCCTTCGTCAAAGGAAAACCCCCAATTTTTTTTAATGTTTGGGATGAGAAAATTTCAAACGATTAAATAAAGGAGGACAAAAAAATACTAATAACTTATTTTATTCTTCGCTAATAGTGAAATAATATCAAAAATGTAACACTTAATTTTTTTAATTATAAAGTAGTTGGTGAAAAAATTATTTTTGTATTAATTATTTTTTTCCAATTAAGTAAAGGAAATGCTAAAAACGCCCTCTAAAGTATTTTAAATTCAGATAAAATATATATTTGGTATTTTCCTGTTTAAACATTGTTACTTTATAATTTGAAGTAAAAAGGGTTCAAAAAGCTATAACAAAATCTGACCATTAGAAGAAAACTGTTATTTTATGGGTGGACACATTTCTGTACTCGTTACTGTATGTATGTATTATTATGTATTATGAATTCTGAAGAATTTTTTTCTAAACTATTCAAGAATTGCAGAATTTATAACTTTCAAGTAATATTAAAAATAGACCAAATTTGTTAACACAAGCATTTTTACAATATTTAAAAATCCCAATATAGAAAATAATTTACAAAAAAAATGGTTATCCAGTTGTTCAAGGAAAATTATCACACAAAATTCAAAATGAGTCTTCTTTAAGATTTCTAAATAACTTCAAAATACCAAAATGAAAAACAAAACAACCAGCAAAATTTTACACATTTTGGTTAAAAAAAACTTTAACAGCCTTTCTTCTTTTCTCTGGAAAAAAGTGGGATATATGAAATAACTTGCGGAGACTGTGATAAAAAGTATATAGGCCAAACCACTAGAAATTTAAATACACGCATAAAAGAACATCGCCGCTGCTTAAAAAATAACAATTTATCCGAATTTTCCAATCATATAATTGACACTAATCATTTTTTCGATAGTCATAAATTAAAATTACTCCACTCGGTTCCTCATAGAGGATGGATAAAGAATAGTTTGGAAACCGTTGAAATCCTAAAAACACATTAATAAATAATATCACATTTCAGTCCACTTCACCACTCCTAGAGCTGTTCGGCGAAAAAATACTCTTCCCCACTGCGCGCCCCCCTGACCTACCGGATTAGATTGATAAATTTTGTATTTAAGTTAGTTATTAGTTATGATATCTGATGATGAGAGGGACTGCTCCTCTCGAAACTATAGTAGTAATTTAATAACTCATATTGTGTGTGTGTATTAAAGTAAAGTAAAACATATTTTAAATTAAATAAATAAATTTAGACATGCAAACATAGTGGTGGGCTTTATGAATTAAATACTCGTCTGTATTTGAATTCTTTTAATGCTGTGATATTTGAAGATAGACTAAACGCATTTCTGTAGAGCTTGTGTAACTTTGAAACATTTAAATTGCAGTAGATAAATAAAAAAGTTGAATCACGGCGGTAGTAATAGGATTCTGTGCGTGGGAAAATATAATGTGATACCTAATGTTGACAATAACTAAATCAAGATAAGCATCACTTGCTGGTCGTCCAATACATCATTATTACCAGTATATGCCCCAAATTATTCTTAACATGCAAGTACTTAAATCAGTAATTTGGAAACTTATTAAAAATGTAGCGCACATACACTTCAAACACACTCTGTTAAGATCCCCAGATTTACTTTGCAAATGTTAAAACTGAGACTTTGATCCATTCGATATTTGTTATTCTCAGGTGTTATAATGTCAAATTTACACATATTCTTGCGTAGGTACATAAATATATGATAATATATTTTAGTAATTAATTGAATGAACCATCTCCTTCAAAAATAAAATAATAATAATTGAGGGTTAGTCTAATTGTTCTCGTAAGAACAAAGCGAAGCCCTGAGAATGAAAATTAAGTTATGTGTAACTATTTGGGAAAAGTCTCCATAATTATTGAGCCACCTGTGGCCAATTCACACACATTTCAGGCGTGAATCGTGAAAACTTACAGGAAGGTTTGCGTCTTGGCTAGTTTTCAGCGTCAATTCATTTATCATCATGAACAATTATATGAAAACTATGCGATAGATACAATGAAAGTATGCCAAGGATTATAAATGTAGATATTTTGCACTTTCGCTTAAAATAATACACATTATATAAAATTGGCGGAAATGTTATACTTATATTAAGAGGTAGTAAATTCAAATATTATGAGACAGCGATCTGCATCAAACACAATATTGTTGCGGCACCGTTTTGAAAAACAAAAAATATATTTTGTATGCTTCTTACATTGAAGTTTACGTACAAGAAATTTAAAACAATTCGCAAATGACAATAGGCAATGTAATGCAATGTTACGTAATCAAACTATTTCAATACTTAATGCTTACGGAAATTATAATCGGAATGAAATTGTGTTAAGGTACATGCTTATTTTTGAACATGCGCATTAGCATGCTCTAACAACTGTACCTACACACTTGATCGTTATTAGCATGCTTATTTTAAGCATGCTTATGAATGAGCATGCTCAAAGCTAACAATCAAACACATATGCTAATTACTTGCATGCTCTTGTCATAGAATAGAGACGCTCTTGTTCAAAATGGAAATTTTGCAAACTGAAACAGGAAATCCAAGCGAACCAATAAATCAAAACAGTTCCCGAGTTTCCATCCGCACATTTTTGATTATAGTTTTTGTAATTCTTATTGAAAAATTTGAATCATTTATGTTTTTTAATAAAGTTTCATAAACATTATTTCTTGCTATATTATTTTTACATAGCGGTGACCGGGTATTCCACAGACATTCGTGATTCCTATAATAAGTCACGAAAAGTAATGTCTTGTCATCTCCCCAACGCGTCATATTTATTTCATCTGTCGCGTACTGAGAAAATCGCACTGATAATCGATACTAGCACTAGCATGCTCATAAGCAAGCCTGTTCACACATGCTCAAAAGATAGCCCTTCCACTCGCAAATTAAATGAGCATGCTGATTACTAGCAATGTGCGTACACACATGCTACTAAGTAGCAATGGCTCGAAAAGCTCAATACTGCGCATGCTCACGTGCCACTAATGAGCATGTGTATCAGTACCTTTACAATTGGATATCGGAAAAAATGGGAAACGATTTCGTTTTTTACAGAACCATAATGCAAATGATAAAACTGTTAAATGTACGAGTATAGAATGTTCTTTTGTGTCTTTGTTTTGTAATCTATATTATTTTAGTATTTTAAAAAATCAGTTGGTATGTTAATTTTATTTTTCTATTATAGAATATTTTGTAATTAATATTTGCCCAAAGCCTTTCTCTTCAGAATTTTTTTTAGAATAATCTTTTACCACCACCACCGTCAATATAAGGGCTTTTCTTCATTTTTAATGAATTGCATAAAACATCATCTTGACGTCTTCTATCATTTTTGACAATCATTAGCAACAACAAATACGAAAATGCAAATGCAAAATGCACGCAGGATGACGCTAGCAATGGTGTTCATTATATATAAGCAGTAAAGGTGTGCATTGCTGATAATTGCAGGAAAAATCTATTTAATAACATATATATTGTATCGTGAAAGGGCAATACGTACGGGTGAAAAGAATATTAAAGGCTAGATTTGTTTTGTGATCTTAATGTTGTGAACATTCTCAGCGCAGAATGGCGAGCGCCGACCATATATACCTACAGGGTTATTTGGAAAACAATAATAACCTCACAGGACTATATTCCTGCCTTGATTATGAGTCGAAAATGTTTAAGGTAACATGACCTAACATCAATAATTATGGAGATATGCGATATCAAAATATGCATTTTTTTTTTCAATATTTCTGACATATTTTTTTACAAAACGTTGAAGTATCATCATTACAGTAATTCATATCGGTTACGAAAAGTTCATTCGTTTCAATAAAAGTTAAAACATTCCATTTGGAATGTTTTCAAGGTTTTTATTATTTTATTTAACTTCGAATTCGAAGATTTTTATTATTTTATTTGACTTGTATTAAAGAGAATGTATTAAAGAGAATGAATTTTTCAATTTCGATATAAGTTACTGTAATGATAGTCCAACGTTTTTCAAAAAATAAGGCAGGAATATAGTCTTGCGAGGTTATTAATGCTTTACAAATAACCCTGTATATGTTATATCAAAAATAATTTTATAGGCGATTTATAATTTTTAATTTAAATCAATCGATGTAAATATGGAATTTTGTGAAGATTGTTTTGTGCAGCTGCACATAACACCTACCAAATTTTTTACTTACTTCCGGATTTATCTGTTTATTTAACTTGTTTCCATGCTATTCTAAACCGCCCGCATGATAAAAGACCAAGTGAAATGTTTTAAGAATAGATTCTCACAATATTCAAATATGTTATATATATTTCGATGAAATATGAATAAATTTAATCTGTTTCTAAAAACTGTAATACTTTATCTTTTGTAATAGTTTTAAAAACAAGTTTTGGGCCATCGTGTATATGGATGGTAATCGATGCGGATAACCAAAATGAATTCGTTCTTATTTACGGATTACTCTAAATCCGACGCATATTTCAAATTGTTCAACAAATGTAATGGAAAAAGAATTGCTTTTATAATTAAAACGATCGGAATGTTTTTATAGCGGAATTAAACGAGACGAATTAAATTAGAATGTACGATTAATTTTCATTAATAAAAAAAAAACGCGTGATGAAAATGTTTACCTACTGAACGCGAATGGTCGCTAGTCGCTAGGTACCTACCTATACTTGTAAAATTAAAAAAGTTGCGAAAAACTCGGCGGATATTATTTACACGTCAACCTAATGTTAACAAAATTTACATATATAAGTAACTGCAAAAAAAAAAAAAAACAAAAAAAAAATTTAAAAAAATATAATACGTTAATAAAACTCATTCAATATTTTGAAATTAAAAATAGGACCTGAATAAAATTAAAATGTTTAAGATTGAGAAAATGTGAAATAAATATTCAAAAACATAATACTTTAAAAAAATCTGACAGCAACGTAATCCTGGTATTTAGACTAGATCATCACCGGGATTACGGCGCCTAGAAAAATTCGGGATTCTCGAGATCCCGAGAACTAGCCCCTAGCTTCAAAGATTTGATGTTAAAAATTATCAGTTGTCATTTTATCCTGTGTACAAAGTACATGCGGTAAATGATTACTATTTCAAGAGTTTTAAAGAGTTAAGGTTGTTATTACGGTCGTTAGACATATTTACTGTAAATGGTTACGGATATTTTATACGAACCGTATGTTTTTCCGAGAAACGATTCTCGACGTTTCGTTGAATGCTTATTCAACGTCATCAGGAGGACGATCTTTATCCGCGGAGGTGGAGGGCGGACTGATTACTGCTTTCGAGGGCGTAATTATAAGCACTTTGTTATGGAATGTTCACTTCTTCTACAATAGAGGTCGCCAGCGTGCGTCGTCTGCGACGTCTCTCAAGGGTTGAATCAATATCGTAAGAACAGGGCGCCAAATACTTGATAATTTGTAGCTGTCATCTCAATTGAAATTGGGATGTTTGTATATTTCAATGGACTCCCTCATTAATGTTCTGTTGATAAGATTTTTGTCTTGTCAAATCTGATAAAGTGACAGAGATTCCCATTGGATGCATGTTCGCAGATTGCCGATATATTGGAGTTGTTGTTTTTAATTGCTCCAATATGTTCTTTCAATCGTGTAGCGATATTGCGTTTGATTTGTCCTATGTAGTGAGGGAGTCCATTGAAATTTACAAACATCCCAGTTTCAATAGAGATGACAGTTACAAACTATCAAGTATTTGGCAAGTATCAGTAAAGTCCGCCGACGTAACTAGTACATATTGAACACTGGCGACCTCTATTGTAGAAGAAATGAATACTCCACAACAAAGTGCATATAATTTACGCCCTCTAAAGCAGTAATCAGTCCGCCCTCTACCTCCGCGGGTAATGGTTATCCTCCTGATGACGTTGAATAAGCATTCAACGAAACTTCGAAAATCGTTTCTCGAAAAAACATACGGTTCGTATAAAATATCCGAAACTATGTACAGTTAAATATTTCAAGACTTTTTCGAAACGAGTCTCTGAGACAAATCTCTTCCGTGTACACGCGTCATAAGAGATTATTTCCTCACCTGATTGACGATGGATTCGCTGTCGTCCCCCCACTCCTCGCGGTAGCCGAGCGGCGAGACGAGCGCCGCGTGCGAGTGGGGGCTGCGGGGCGAGCAGGCCGGGGCCGGGGAGGGCCCCCAGGGGCTCTCGGGCGGGAAGGTGGTGCGGGGCAGCGTGGACACGGGGGCCGCGAGCGTCGAAGGGGACACGCTGGAATAAAGCCATCGTACCCTATTAGCAATCGAGGATGGTGTATCAATGTATATGTTTTCGGCGAACACCGTGTAAATAGCCTTCCGCTTGGTGAATTTAATATTCAATTAATACCTCGCAATATGATAATCATGCAAAAAAAAGTCAAATTACGTTTCTTCTCTCTGAAAAACACACATGAGTAAACCAAATAGGCCCACAAATGACCAATGTCATGTTCTTTTTTTTTTTTTTTTTTAAAAAATAGAGATGTGAACACGGAATACGTGTCACATCAATATTCTTACTATTTTCAAAATAAGCTAAGCGCTTGTACTATGAAAATAGGACTAACTTGCTAGTCTGGAGTGAGGATCGAACCCGCAACCTTTGGATCACGAGGCCAGTGTCCTAACCACAAGACTAACATACTACTATGTGATAGAATATTTATCCTCTTCTACTTCGAAATTGTCCGGTCACAAGGAGCTTTGTGCCACTTGTCCGCCACTTTCTGCAGATATCTTGAGAAGTCTTTGATAGTTCTTCCACGTCACAAATAACACGCGAAAGAATATAAACTGGTGAAAATTCCGGAAAAATATGATTACAATAATTTACTAATCAATTAAAACATCCGTTCATTTGATGCGAAAAATGCATATTCCAGTAGAAGAAAAACGATACCAATTGTTTTTTTCCTTTCGATAATTCGGAGGCAAAATTCAAATATGTTTTCTTCACGCCGGCGCGGGCGCAGACTCATTTGTACTCCGGGTGCGCAGGCTAACGACATCTAGTGTCGATTTATTAGCTGCACAGAAGCAGCGCCATTTCTGACATATATTGGAAATACTCGAAATATGCCTTCAGGAAAGGTTACTATATTTTTTAATAGATATTAAATTAATTATCATTTTGAGAGGTTTATACATTTGTCTATTATGTGGCCTTACCAAATGGATTATAATCCAAGTATTGTAAAGCTACCACAAATAACAAAACACACAAGAACTATGTCTACAACCTCCTATTTAATATTTAAATTTAAATAAACATTGATTTGTTCACTAAAATACAAATATATAAGATTTTTAAGACCTCCATCATTATTTGACGTTTAACCGGCTAAACGGTGATATAATGACATTAATCATTGATTTTCCAGTATTTAAATTAATTATTATTTATACAACATAAAAAACACTGTCCCGAACGTGTTATTAAAATAAAATAGTAGATTGCATTTTCAAAACAAATAAATAAGAAGAAATATAAAAGAAGAAGTGTTTAGCCACATACAACTAAGAAAATAAAAAAAAAAGTTAATTTGTCAAAAAAATTGATGTGATGGTGAAAACTAATGTTATTTTCATAATCAGTGAATTAGTAAAGAACCATACTTAAAATGGAAACAACGAAAACCATGTCCACCTGTGTTATTTTTCGTCCGAAAGTCAAATAATTGAATCGAGTCTTCCGAAAGAAAAATTTTCCTCGGACAGCGCCTGATTGTTAGGCAAACTGATAATCCCGAGATGGTCTAAGATTTTTTTTAAATAATTAATTGTAAATAAATGAATTGTCTAAATCACATAAGTAAAAATAGTTTTCACGTTAATTAAATACATAGCATATACATAAAATTACAACTGTGCACAAAAGAAACCCACATGGTCAGCTAGTATTGTGTATTTGTATTAAATTTTCTAAACAAACCAACTTGTGTAACATAACATAACATATGTTTTAAAAACTAAGGTACGAGTATTGCCACTGGCAAAATTTATCTGTAGCATTGTCAGTTTTGAAATACTAATAAAAAATAGGCACATTGTTTTATTTATTATGTTTTTTCAAGCTAGAATCAATTCATACGATTCCTATTATAAGACAATTACTAGAATATTCATCTGTGACGTAAATTATTATTCCAACCTGTTGGACATCATATTGCCACAATAAAATCATGGATTAAAAATATGGGAATATTTAAACGCTTTTAATTAACTAATTTTTATTTTGCATGTATGTACATTTAAAAACCCTAAGAGGAATTAACTTATAACTAGAAACATATGAATTAATATCTAAATGTACAACTATTTGGTAACTATACCTGTCTCAACATAGATTAGATAGGTATAGTACAACCTAAATTGTATACTTTATTGGATTAAGAAATAAACAAATAAAATAAATAAATCCTTTTCGAGATGAGAAGTATTCGAATACAATTTGTTGGTCATATGTTTGAACGATTGTTTTCAAATATTAGATTATTTGTTCTATGTTAAGTGTACGTATGTTAGCGAATACTTCAAATCCCTCGGACAACAATGTGCACTATTGTCTCAAATTTGAAACAACTAAGGATTCAAGACAGAGCGTCCGCGACTCATCTGAGAGTCATTCTGAAATTTTTACCCTCAGATAACCTGAAGAAACCTGGCTGACTGAAAAGATGGACCGACGGGATCAAACAAGCTACTGGGTATCCTATTGGGATGGTTATCCGATCTGCGATCTACAGAGAAATACTTAAGTAAGTACTTGAATAAATAAGTAAATTAAATAAATAAATTAAACAATACTTGAAAATCGTTACGTATATCAGCAGGTCACACCTTCAGTAATGGGGAGATGGACTGGAGTAGAGGAAGAAATATGTGTAAATACAATAAGGAAGAATAATGTGTAGTTACAAGGTAAACAAGTGAAGCTTTCGTAAATGTGTTTATTCGTAAAAACGTGTGTGAAGTGCACTTGTTAGATAAAAATGATTAAGGATGGAAAAAAATATTTATCTTTTCTTATTTCAAATGTAAATAGTAGTATATTATTATATGTGATATAAATATATGTGATATAAGTATAAAAGCAAAGGCAGCAATATCCAAAAAATAAAAAAAATATTTTGAATGCAGTCACCGAGGATTACTAATTTACAATGTATCTACTGAATTCGAGATTTTATAGGAAATATAAAATTCTATCTCTTCCAAAGCCATGTTTCCAAATTGCGATTAAAAGCAAGGCAGCTATATCCACTTCAACCAATCAACCCCGAAGGATATGTCACGTGACAAAATGGCCGCTTCGTACTAAAGTGAGAGTTGATTTCGATTTTATACTGAAACGTCATAGCGAAGACAACAATGTTCATATTTATTTATATACGTATATAAAAAGTAAACTTAGGTATTAATTATTACTGTTTTTAAAAACTTATTTCTAATGTAGGTAGGTTTCACAGATTTCAAAGAAATTTCATTGAGTAGTGACAGATTTTTTGCATTTATCTCAGAAAAACATCAGTGTGATATTACTGCCCTTGCTTTTATACCCCTCTTATGTCCTAAATTAACCCCAATTAATGTTTCTGTTTTAAATGCATATTTAGTTCTCATAGTCCAGTGAGCATAATACTGGCTTCTCATGCCGAATTCTATTCCTGGTGAGGTCACAATAAATTTATATGATTTTCTCAAGCCTGGGTGTTTTTGTGATGTCATTTAATTTTGGGGAATTTCGGTTACATTTTTTTTATTTTTTATTAAATTTATTTGGTAAATGTACAAACTTAAGAATGTATACACTATAGTATAATTAATAAACATTTATATTACACGCTTACCCACTGAAAAGCGAGAATAATAAATGAGAATTTATTCTCGTGTTTAAAAGTGGGGGCATTGTCATATATGTATATATCTTTTGTTATAATTAAGTAAGTAAGATATAAACAATACAAGAATACAAAAATTTAAGATATTAGATTAAGTAAATAAGATATGCACAAGGAAACGTTAAATTAATTTATATAAATTAATAATTAAGAAGGTATTGTAATAACATTTAAAAGTATTTATATATTGATTGTTTTTGGTAAGATTTTTTTCATTGCGTTATTGTGATGGTTTTTTGTAGAAGATTTTTCAATTTAGTTTTGAATTTTCTATAATTTTTTTCCGTCTTCATTTCATTGGAAAGAGCATTAAAGAACGATACTCCTTGATAGGAGAAATGGTGTTAGGCTGTGCTAGTATTACTTTTAGGTATCAAAATATTTCCAGCTGTTCTCGGTCTATTACTAAAACATCCAAATGTACTATTATTGATATACAATTTGTGAATTTGAAGTATCGCAAATTTTTTATAGATTTGATTAATATTTGGGACGTTAAAAATGTTGAAAAGTTCCCTTGTTGGGAATATTGAGGGTTTCCTCAAAATCACTTTGATAAGTACTCTCTGAACTATTTCCACTGGTGGTATATTAGACTTATATATGTGTTTAGTTAACATAAATAGGTCTCAATGCCTGTGCTTAAACTAAAATGTAGAAGGCAGAATGTGCAACAAACCTGTATGGAGTGGATGCTACGGGGATGTACGGAGCCGGCAGAGGAGAGTACTGCAGAGATGAGGCGCATCGAGACGACCCGTTGCTGACGCTGGTCGAGCCCATGTGCGAGGCGTCTCTGCGGGTGTACATTCATTTTGAGAATCTTTCTTCAATAATTATCACATTATTAAAAAATCTATTAAACAGACATGTTATTACAGTTTGTCTAAACACTGCACCAGTGATGCAATCTTACATTTACTTATTAATAAAATAATCACCAAAAAAATATTATCATGTTAACTATTTTATCCGATATATAAAATATTCATATAAATTTTATTGGGATTTTTTAAAGGTCAGGTTTATCAGGTTGATGCACAACACTTGCATGTCATTGCTATAGGATTGAATAGGTTCTCTAAGAGATACAAGCAATATTCAAACCGTTTGTATTATAAAAATCTAACACAGATGCACAGATATTCATTTTATTAATTGTAAAATAAAACATTCACTAAACAAGTCGTATAAAATTAAACATGTCTGAAAGATAATATTGTTATTACATACAACAGTAGTAGGAACGCGGCTCTGAAAGGATGTTGGCACAAAGCAGACGGAAACAACAATAAGTCAAATATATTATGGTCCCATTCAATAATAAATGCATCAGGATGGTCGGAAAATAATGGCCGTTTTTAACTTTCTAATTATTTTTTAGTTTTTAACTTTTAAATTCAATTAAACTTAAATTTAAATAATTCATTCTTCAATTCAGTCTTTATTAATCAATGTAAGAGCCACTTGATTGTAATAATATATTTTTTTTATTTAAAGACATTTTCTACTAATTCACTGATATTGCATTAATTCCGTAAATAGTTTTCGAAGAGTTTGAAAATATGAATAGTGTCAAGCAATATGCTTCGGAAAATCAGTTGGTCGTGTGTTTTGTTCCTCTAAACTTTCTATTGGTCGTTTTCAACAGTAGCAGGACGTCATTCGACCCTTTTCATAAAATCGCTTGAATTCTTATTTTTTCGTACTGCAGTAAAGCAAATTAAAATCCTGGTTCAATAAATCAATATAACAGATTTCTAACTGTCAAACGAAAAGAAAAGAACAAATATTTCCTATCAAATAACGAAACGATATAATATTAGAATCGGTCATTATTTTCGGGACAACCTAAATACAGGTGCAATAATTGTCTGCATGTCTTGGCGAGTACTTGGACAATCTTGACGTCACGGCGCGCTTCGACGTGCCCGGCGTGCTAATGGGCGCTTGCTGCAGTTATGGTGGCTCTAGTCGAGGCCGCTCAGGCTAAGTTGGACTGTAATTATTATTATCTAAATAATCTGTAAAATTCTTGAATGATCGAATCTCATCAACCTTTACGGAAAAAAGTTTCAATTTGTAGCTCATTATGTGTATACTAGTCCCATTATGTTTATTATACAAAATAAAGAGATTATTTCTTCACAAAAAAAAAACTGAAAAATCCACGTCAAAATGAATATATAAAGTTATACTATATATAAGCGTCACATATATAACATAGCACCTCATGACTTGTACACAAACCGCAAAACCGGGCTAGAGGGTAGTTATACATTTATATCAGCTTTTCTACAGTTCAACGTTTCTACAGTACAATAACAAATAGTTCAAACAGATGAATCCTAGATTATATCACATTGATAAAAGGTAATCCCGTGTATAAATCTTCGGTGGGTGTACCAACAAATTATTAAATTACTTTTGTGTTTCTACTGTACTGTATAAAAGCCGAATTATAAACCAACATTTTAACATGTGTACTAGAATAATATCAGTCAAGAAAAATGGGCAAGAAATCTTAAAATAAAGTAAGCTAGGCTGTCCAATCTGTCTATTAGAAATTACATATACGTACATAATACTGAGTCTGGATTTATGATTTTTTCTTATTTTATGTACGTGTAATTAAAATTCTTTCGCATTTTATCTATTTTTTTCCATTTGAATTATAGGATCTAAAGCTTTTAAGAATGTCTTTTAGAGACCATGGTTATTTAAAATTAAGGATAATGCTTTTTTACATATCACATACTTTATATAGGATAAATACTCTATATGCATACATTTTTGTCATTGTTCAGAATATTTTAATAAATGAAATGTACTATAAAAATAATTTTAAAAATACATTGAGAAATTATGGAAATGTTAAAAATATAAAATATTTTTTTCTTCTTCAAATATAGCAAAATTATTCTGTGGTGACATAATTAGAATTTATATATAATAACTTTGCAAATACCACTTTTTTATTGAAAAAAATCAATTTGTTTCGAAGCCAAGGGCTTCTTCTTCGATTTTTAAATTTTATTTTTGTTATCCTGACGAAGAAGCCATTGGCTTCGAAACATGTTAAATTTTTTTCTATAAAAAAGTGTTGTTTACAAAGTTATTTTATATAAATTATAAAATAATTTATTTTATGCATAAATATGGATCAAATAATATTCGCATCAATTTGAAACATACTTGAGGACATTCACTTTTAAGGGTCAAAGTGCACAAACGTATTTTTAATTAACTCTTTTGAGGTAGGTACCTTCAGACTTTCATTATCATATACCTTTTTAAACGTTCTACCAGCATTGTTCAATTAACTAGATATAAAACAAAAGGTAACCAATTATAATATATACGAAGCATTCCAAAAAATAAAACCCATTGCAAAGGAGTCATTCGACAAAACAAATATTGTACCACAAAATAATCCATGGGTACTCGGTCTTCCAATAAAAATTTGTCATTCCAAGTCTCGGGTAAACGGGGTTTCACAAAGAATCGTTGGCCGATTCTGAAATGGGTCAAAATGCACATTCTGTACAATAAGTTACAGGATGTTTGTTGTCCTTACGGTGAGACGAGCTCCGCTCTGAAGGTCGGCGTCCTACTTCTTCCCACGTAGGATCCCCGATACAGATGCTTGTGTGATACGCCCCTGGCGGAAATTCCTTATTTAGTGTTGCAAATTCTCATTAATCATGCACACATTATTATTTACTCCCAGGAGACTTCCTGTCGGTACAGTGAGATACTCTGAATTCAAATTCACGTGGTTCTGGATAAATAATCTCCCCACGATGTGGCTCATTTTATTGATTGTCTCAATTTAATTATAACTTAAGCGCTTTAAGCGTCTTGTACAAAACGAAGAATTAAGCTATTGCGCTGACCCGTTCAACTAGATGTAAGTAATTAATAATAGTAGTTTACTGCAATATGTGTGTCCTTTTTAGATTCAGAATTTACGGAGATAAATTGATTTTTTTTATAAATTGCCGAAATTAAACTGCGAACTGACTGTCTTACACTTTGAACTGATATTGATTCTGTATTTCCTTATTGATGGATTTGGTGTTTACATTGTACAGATTATTCATGATGACCATTAAATAATATTAACCTTGCTATCTCTACGCGAGTTTAATCATATTTTATATTTTTTTCACTACTTATGTTTCGAGAGAAACAGAAACTCTCATCGACATCGACATCAAACTTTTTTTGATAGTTCACCGGTCGATGAGAGATTCTGTTTCTCTCCTAACTTAGTAGTGAAGAAAATATTATTAAATTCACGTAGAAGTAACAAGTTTAATATTTTTTAATGATCAACTGTATTTCCCACTGATTTCCAGCACTTGACTAAGTAAAAATGGTTTGAATACAAGTATTTCAATTTACACCCAGTTTTTATAAATAGGTAGTAGATTTATTTTATTTAATTTATATCAAAGGTGTGAAGAAAATTAAAGTAGCTGAACTTTTTAATTCTGTATTCCAAAAATCCATAGGCTGAGATCATTTAAGTACTTATGTTCTATTTAAATTAAAAACTAACCAACAAAATATTTTTGGATTAAACATAAATGCAACATTAATGTATATATTGTAGAAACACTTATTTTTATTATTTTTTGAAGTTCTAAATGTTTCATTGCGTGTTCATTCGTTAACAATGAATAGTTTGATTAAAATTGTCTGTTGTTTTGTAAAATTGAAAAAAAAATACGAAAAAAGCTAAGCCCTTTAAAAATCAGTCTGAAATGTGGAAAATTTTAGCGCGTCAATTGGTATGTATTACAACCGCTTACCATTACATGCGACTTGTGACTTGACTTCTGCCCGCCCTTAAAAACCACATGTAAAAGTATTATTTGTATTATACCTACGTATCTAAGTAATCTAATCTTCATTTCAATAATATTGAAAAAAAGAGACGCAGCCTTTAATCAAGTTATTTATAATATAATTACCTATTAACTAATAGTATGTAATCAAAAAGCAGCAAACCGAAAGTTAGAAGCAAATATAAATAATGAAAGTGGGTGATCACCGCTGGATGGCGAGCTTGATGTGAGTTCCGGCATTTCGGAAGAGGTTTTCAGCGTCCTCGTGGCGGAGGTCTCTGGCGTCGTAGTCATCGATCTTCGTGATGATGTCTCCTCGGAGTAACTCCTTCTGGGCAGGAGTTCCGATGTTCACCTGGAATTGAGAAAATATCATTTATTTATTTTTCGGGCATTACGTGTAAAGCCGTTCAAATATTCAATGAATTTCTACAAATAACTACACGGTAAATAAATTTTTAATGTATTCATTTTTTTATTTACGGGAAACTAACCATGTTACAAGTTTTCACAGAATTAATAAGTTATGTATTAATAAACAATTTTTATTAATCAATTAGAAAAGATATACAGAAAAATACAAATTAACGAACAAACTGTCACCGGGACTCGAACCACGGACCTCCAATATTAATGAAAATAAAGATGAAATAAAAATATTATGTATTAATATTTAACGACAATAATTTTACAATATAAAAAAAAATATAATTAAAAGGTAAAAAAAGAATAGAGAGAAACGGACAAATGTAAATTGTAAAAGGAGGAAAAAACAAGAAAAAAAAATTATCACTGAGATGATTTATTCAAGAGTTTAAAAATCACAGAATGATGAATTGAAGATTAATTAGACGAGTGATATATAAAATAGTTTTGCCGGGAGTTGGTCTCGACCGATCTAGTGGATCGGATTTCGGGTAGTTACTCTCAGGGAGGTACGCTGCAGCAATGCTAGAGGTGGCTAGTTTGTGAAGAATTATAACATCAGCACTATTCCTGCCATTGAGTAGGGGTATACTGTTAAAGAAGGCCGCGGAATCTACGTTATTGATGTGAATACGATGGGAATTGAAGTCGAGATATTTTAAGAATCTGTTTTGAACACTTTCGATTGTGTTTTTAGTAACTTGATTCCAGACCAGAAATGCGTACCTACTGAAGGATACTCCTACCAACGGAAAAGTATAGTATCTTCATAATATTTATCCCTTGGAACTGTTTACATGTGCGAAAAACGAAGTCTGTTCGTGAGGATTTGGCAACCATAATATCAACACGTTTATCAAGTAAGGGTTTGCAATCTTTAATTACACCGAGATCTTTTGTTTCCAATTTTTTTATTTGTGGTGTAACTTAGTGCAATGCATTTCTTATGTTAATCTGAAGGTTATGAAGACTGCATTAGGTTTGAAGATGATTTAGGTCTTCTTGAGACAGTTTCATTTTCTTCCTTCTTTGAGACAGTCCGATACCTAACCTAACCTAACCTAACCTAACCGGAGCAAATTATCATCATATTACCTATCATAATGTAATAAGGTTAGTGCAAAAAAAGCACTTACCAACATCATTAATGTTTATATTAAAAAGCAAGGGTTCTAATAAAGATCCCTGTGGGATGCCGGAGTTTTAAATAAAACAGTTAAATGAAACATTATCGTCTATGTCCAAAGGATGAGACTTTAATATCTCGCCTTGAAGATGTATAGGCAAATATTGATATGTATTGGTAATTCTGCTCAGCGTACAAAATGTAGACGGCTTAAATCCTAGCTCCTGTAAAATAAAAAGGAACAACATCTAATTGTTTAGCGCCACAATCATTTAGTCGAGGATGCTTTTAACGCGACTAACATTTTATGTTTGTACTATTGTCAAAAGGTAATCTCGGATCATATTTTCTTCAGTTTAAAACTGCCGCAGTTATAAACAATATTAAGATTTGCTAAAGTATTATTTTTTTATGCTTCAACAGGCCAAGAAGTCCAATTATAAAAGGGAAACACATCACAAAACACCCTCGGTGTGAGAAGCCAGTGTCATGCTCACTGCGCCAGGAGGGTCGCCTGCCCTTATTGCCTTATTGATAATGCCTGTGATATTATCTAAAACTCGACCTCAATACAACACTTTCGTGTTCTCCTGTAAGTTATCCGTGAATTTAAAATGAAAATGTGTATTACGACACCCACTCAACACTTCATTTCTATGACAAGAGTTTCAATGACCAATATAATCTAGCACAGGGACGAATTGGCAACTTCTAAGACTGGCCCGGGAAATTTTCAATAAAGGCCAATCGCATTTTTTGATGTTTTTTACAGATAATATTTTAAACAATGTGGAAAAAACGTATTCACATTTATGTTAATGATATGGGCAATTGAATTACTTAACAATTTATTATTTTCTTTTAATATTTTTGCTGTGACTCCATCAAAACCAGGTGCTGAACCATCATTTAAAAACAAAACTATCTGTTTGAGTTGGTTCAGGAAATCATATTAAATATATTTTATTTCTTAATTAAAACATGATAGATTCTTATGGTTGGCGACGAACAAGGCAGATTCCTGTATTCCCCAAGATACAAAATATAAATGCCTTACTTCCTGAGAAAATAAAAACACAGGAATCGGCTGGCAAAATGTGTCGTGTGTCATGTAACCATTTATATATTATACTGACGCATTCATTCTCCGTTCCACATCCCACAGAGACACCTGGGTCGGCTGATGAGGAACCATCTGCCCCGACGGGGACTACAGAACGAAAATCAACAGAGACTATATATAGTCTCCACGTGGGCCCGGGACACCTGACTAACAGATGTCCAGATAATGGAGGGGATTCCTTGGGATCTAAATAACACCACGTTTATTTTATCTTGCTAAGAAATATTGTTGAGGGATTGCAGGACAACTGGCGTTAATTCAATGGGAATCCTTTTTTTATGAAATGCACACATGGCGAACGTGTTTCCAGATTAAGAATTTGTTTTATTGGTCCTTTTATACACACACACACACACACACACACACACACACACACACACACACACACATACACACACACACACACATATATATATATATACATAAGAAGGAAAGAAAGAAATATTACAATAGTACAATTAAAGTTGAAGCAATCGATTCATTTGATACAAAATCAATTAAAATCTAAAGTGATCATATAATAAGTGTAGTGACGTATTTCAATATAGGGCAATTGTTTTAGCTCGTGACCTTCATATAAATATAATATATACGTATTAAAATTGCAGTGAGAAGTAACCGTTGGGTCAAAACAATAGAGGTGAACCAATGTTGCACTGGCGCGGTATTAAAGTATTGGCTTCTTATCAACCAGTTACAACATGGTGAATGTCGGACGATAGCCGAGTGGATCAGAAATAGAAGGCCAGTAATATGGCTGCGGCTGGTTGGCTTGCATCTCGATACCGTCACAAGCAAGACGTGAGCAACGGCACATATTACAAATTTCAATAAAAAACCTTGAGTTAGATGTTATCGTTAGTCAGTGTCAACGGGTGTCGAAACGAAGGAAAAAATGAGAAAAAAAATTGTTTTGGCAAAAATTCACAATCAAAATCACAAAAAAGTTTTCAAAATAGATTAAAACTTTGTACATATACTATAGGTATCTAAGTATATCCGTTTTGTAAAAACGTTTAAACAATCCATTTTTACAAAGTAATTAATTTAAATTATCTAATGGATATGATTGCATTTTTAACCCATTTTTGGTTACATCGGAGAAAAACAATATACGTATTTAAAAACGATTTTGGCGTTCCAGATTATTTTATCTTACAATAAATTCTTAAACCTGGGGCATACATGAGTTGGTTTAAGACGCGAAATAAATCTAATAAATTAAGTAATTAAAATATTAAATATAAAACAAACATGATAATATATTATCTTTATAGCAAACATATTTCTAAAGTTATATTGTTGAATTATGTAATGACTTTATAGATGATGAGCCTGGTACAAGGTACGATGTAAGTTATGATTTGTGTCCAGATAAGGCAATAATAGTCAGGGTAGTGACCAGTCAGTTAGGCGAGGGAACGAAAATTAAGTTAGTAGTGACGAGCTTGGTACGAGAAGGTACATTGCGAGTTATAACTGTCTGTTTCTTCTTTTATCGTTTCCTTTATTTCTGGGGAACATGACCCCCGGATTGTGATCTGCTGATTTCCCTGACGATTTTCCATTTTTCTCCGCAGCCCGCAGTTTGGCTAACCATTCCAATAGGATAGACAGAACTTTCTGATCTGGTCGGTCCATCTAGCCACCACTGGCTTCTCCAGGTTATCATTCTCTCTGCGGGTAATACGCTGAAAATGCGAATGTTCTTTAGAAAAATCGTGGACGGTATCTTGGATTTTCAGTTCCAAAATTAAGGCATTAGAGCGCAATGCTTTCAAATGGAATCCAAGCATTCGCGTTCAGAACCACAGAAGAAGTTTCAAGGATTCAAGTTTTTTCGCTCCAATTTGTAAAGGCATATGAAAAAATCAAGAAACTTAACATATCGCATAATTGTGAATGTTATTCTATTTTTCCAAATTGTGTCTAATTTTGATATTGCATATTTTGCCATTTCATTTTTTCTTTTAACTCTATCTTCACCGTCTTCGAGATATTTAAGTCACCAAGATCTCCAAACGTGCTGAGCTTTGGATGCGGGAAGTTGTCCAGCTCGATCGACATCGCGGCTTTGGTTTTGGTTCTATTTATCTCGAGTCACGTATGCCTACTCTATTATTCAACGCTGTGTTGTTCGTTTCTTCATCTGATTTGGCAATAAGTGTTGTGTCATCGGCGTTCTTATAATTGGAGAGCTTTTTACTGCCAATCGTAATCCTACCATCCTAGTCTTCAATTATGTTTTTCATAATATGTGTCTAGCTAGATATAAAGCAATATTAGCGACGGTGGTTACAAAGCAAGCAGGCAAGTGAAGGACAGTTATGAATCAATATGTGAAGCAAAATAGGGAATATCAGCATGGTACGCGTAAAGTGTATGGAGAGTTATAAATGTGTGTCTAGGCGCTATATTATTACAGGTATGGTAGACTCCGGGCAGGCAGACGAGGGAATGAATGTTATGATTGAGTGTATAAAGTAAACATGGTAGTGAACAGCCCGGTAGAAGATTTAATGAACGTTAATAAACGATTGCTGATAAAAAGCAATTATGTAGTAGAATAATAGCAAATTTATATCACAAACATGGCAAGCTTAAAAACGAAGGAATTTATGTTTTGGCCAATAATCATTTTAGCGGAGAAAAACATATTTGATCAATTAATCCGTGGATAGAGTTGCAACGGCCACAAAGGAATAATGATATTTTCTGGTTCTGAACAGAAGGAAAGAGGTTGTCTCTTTTAATGGGCTGCGGGGAGTATCTACCGATTTAGCGATCGTTGAATTCACCGCTATTACGGAAACACAATGAAAGCCGCCATGAGCTGATAGTTTAAAATAAAAATAATTAATTTGATTCTAAAATGGCGTGGCTGTCGCGCGCCGATGTTAAGGAGACATTGTCAAAAGAGTGATAAAATTAAAATGTCGGTGAAAATCGCATACCCTGGTGATGATGAGAGGCGTGTCTATATCCGAGCCTCCGACGAGGCGCAGGCCCCAGTTCAGGTCCGGCCGATCCCTCCGCAAGTGGACGACCATCGAGTGCACTTTACCACCCATTGTTTATACGTATTTAAACGTTGGAACTAAATTTAATTAAATTCAGCGGAAATATTCGTTATCGTAGGCGTCGTCGTTATAATCTAGAACACTGTTCCTTCGCTCGCGAAATATGTCAAAGCGATCGAGCACGCGAAAGGAAAACACAGATAATTCATGTTTACGGCGACCGGGAACACCTCGCGAGCACAAGTAGCTGCGGCCGGCGTCGCGCCGCCCGCTGGCCGAGGGCGCGGGATATGGGTTAAAAGCGGCCAAGAATAAACGCGACCGCCGTCGATATGATTTTTAAAAACTCAAAGTTCGAATTTCAAAATGATTAATTTGGCAGTCCGCGCGTTGCTTTTGGTCCGAATTGCGCCGGATACTGGTGCAACCGAGCGCATTTAGATTACTGCAGCGGGGGGGGGCGCCCGTGCTGAGGATCGAACTTAAAATACGCATTTATTGGCCGAAGATAAAAATCGCCCGCTGCGCTGATCGCCGCTCCGACAACACTCTGCAGCACCACCGCTGATGACAACAGGAAATCATTTAACGGTCCACTTGTAATATATAGCCATTGCCACAGACATTTGGTTGCGCGAAATAATATCACGAAAACGTATCAACAGGAAACCATTACATTACTGTCCAATAGGATATCCACTACATATTGTATTTCAATTTGTTAGGTAGTAAATATCATATATATGTTTATAATCTAATAATTCATTACATTGCGTATGTTTTCGACTTTTTATAAAGAATATCATTTTTCCTATACCACAGTTCAGACTCTTCCATTTATTTTATTGTAATATATCATATTTCTACTTCATTAATATATTATTATGTCATTGCCAAACCACTAGATTTCCTTCTGACTCACTGCATGTTTAACACCAGCATCTTGATCATTTTTATATTTTATTTTATTTTTAACGACACACTAACAGAGGATACATCATACGTTAAAAAATAATGTCTACATTAATTATTTAAAACTCAGCCCTCTATCCCAATTACAAGCAAGAGAATGTTCATATTTTGAAAGGGAGGCATCAATATTCGAGTATTCAGAAAACAAAAGCTCTTTACGATATTAGGTTTCAAAAATTAGACAGTATCCATATGGGTGGATGTAAAAGTTAAAAAAAATCTTCTAACTGATGAGTACCACCTGTTTCTAAATTCTATTGTATAAAGGAAGCTTTTTTTCATATTATATTCAGTATTGATTTAGCCAGCGAACAAAAGAGACCCCCTGTGAATTTTTTAAATGTCTATCTGTTTACTTCACGAATTTCGCAAACGCTGTACCGCGATTGTGGCAACGACCGACCTTTGCAATATGCACAGAAAATATCTCACGAAATTTCGACTGACACAGAAGTAGTTTTCAATTTTTGACTGGCAGACAAACCAGATATCTGAAGATAGCATGTTGATGGTCATAACTAACGCTGAACTACGTCAAAATACCAGATGGACCGCGTTTAAGATGGAAGTCAACCGATCAACTGTGGTAAAGTATCCGAAGGGCGTAGATATGATTTTGCGGTATGAGGTTGATGATGCGGTGAGATGATATGAGATGACTCCTCATCAATTGTCAGCTGCCGCTTTCAGATGACGTTTCAACATGTGTTTATTTGTGCTAGAAAAAAGCGCAAAATCTTTTTTGTATCTACTAGTGACAGAAGATAAAAGATGGGAAGTTTACAATAACGTGCCCCGAAAAAGACATTGGATTAAGACTAAGAAAGCCCTACCGACCACTTCGAAAGCCGAAATTCATAAAAAAAGGGAATTCTTTGTGTTTAGTGGAATCGCAAGGATATTGTTAATTATGAGCTTACACTAATAACCAAACCAAATAATCATACCTGATCGGTATTGTGAACAGTTGATATACCTCGATTGATAAACAGAAAGAAAATCAAAAAGTAGTTTTTCACCAGGACGACGCGCGACCACACTTGGCGATGGTGATCCAACGTAAGCTTAAGGAATTTAATTGTGTTACAATAAAAAAAAATAATGAAAAAATATATGCAAAAGCGCAACTAAAAACATCCCTTGTTCTTTCGCTGTTTGCATCAAAATCACAGAATTTTACTTTAATGGAATAAATATGCTTGTAAAAAGATGGAAAGCAGTTATAAAAACTGATTGAAAAAATAAAAGAAACAAGTAATTTTTTTCTCTCATGAAACGACAAAACTTTTGCATCAACCTATACATATAATTGGTGACGTTTGTACGTCAGTCACTCTTTAAATAATGGCCCGCGAACGCTTAATCGCCTGGCACTTTGTCACATGACTGGACGTGATAAAATATTGCGCCCTGGCTGTTCCATTTTTTTACAAATAAATTAATCAAGTGAGCTTTGTGTGTTCCACCTAGGTAGGAGGAGCATGAGCACTGTGAGAATGTGGTCGACATTTCGGCCACGCGCATCAAACTGCGGGCGACAACTGAAGCTAATTGGTCGAATATTGGATAAGGTATCGCCCTCTCTCCAAATACATTTGTGCGCAGATTAGTTCAACCGCATTCTTACAGTTTTCATACTATACCTAACAACTATTCCGGGAAAATTTGAAAATATTATGTTTTCTTGTTATTATTGGCCTACATTGACAATACTTTGATATAATTCTTATGAAGTCTGTATTATTCTCTAAGAGTTCTTTAATATTCTCTTAACCGATAAAATGTTATAGTAATTTTGTGTGTATAGATATTTATGTATCATACACATAAAAGTCATTTCATATATTGTTTCTTAAAAAAAAAACTAACTAGTTGAAACAGGTTTCGACGCTACGAAAGGGAGTAATAAAAAAATTCGAAAAATCCAAAATTATACTACAATTATTAATTTTTTTAAACCAAAATTTGTTAGATCATTTTTATCATCGCCACGAGTCCGCCTGCAAAGTTTCAGCTCGATTTAATTACGGAAAAAGGGTTAAAAATCGATCCAAAGTTTTTTCGGCAGACAAGCAGACAAGCCGACAAGTAGACAACCAGACTCTACGAGTTAAAAGAAAGGGAGTAAAAAGTATAGATGCGAACACGGAATACATGTCATTACATAATATTAAATTTTTTACTATTTTACTAAATTAAGCTAAGCGCTTGTATAAAGATAGGTTATTTAACTTACTGGTCTCCTGGAACGGGCTAGAACCATCGACTTCCGTATCGCTAGGTGAGTCTTAACCACCAGACTAATAAGCTACTCATACCGTATTTTCAACACAATAAATAATGATATAAAATCTGATTAGTTCTCTTTGCATCCTACATCCTTAGACCGATCGACCCAATATTTTTCATAATTACTCTTTGGGACCCTGCTCCAAATATCGACACCAAATCCGCTCCCCTGGCCACCACACCCCCTTCCACACCCCGATATAAACGAGTATCAAATTGAACACCAACTAAACCTGTTCTGGTATACTCTAGGATCCTGAGGAAAATTTAACCCCTCACTTCTCCAGTCATTTCACCCCTATCTTCACCAGCCTGAACCAAATATTGCATGTCGTAATAATATATTTAGCAATCGCCTCTGCCCAAATTCATATATTAAATTATAATACAATCTTAATATCGGGTAACGTTGGGAAATTTGTTTATTTGTTTGTGTGTGCTTACGACGCACAGCACCAAAAATTAGTAAAAAAAACAAAAGACATCATTACGGTTTAAAAACTATTGAGAAAAAATACACAAGCAAGCAATCATAATAACAATCACATATTAAAATAAATATATCTTTTTTTTTACATAATATCGAAAAATATATTTGTTTAGCATGACCAGTGAAGTTTCCTTGAAGCTGGTAAAAAAAACTAAATAAAAAACAATGATAAAGAATATGTGATAAATAATAAATATTTCAAAGATTTAAATTATGATAATGCATAAAATAGGAGAGGTAGGAAAAATAACTTAGTAAATCATAAGTAACTCAGTATATTATAGAAAAAAAACATTATGTAAATAAAAAATAAACACATAAAATCAAATGAAAAACATTATATGTGGGGTATAAAAGCAAAGGCAGTAAAATTCAACAAATTAAAAAATAATTTAATAATTTAATAATAATTACTAATTTAGAATAAACGGAATTTAGTATCTATCCATTCCAAAATCATGTTTCTTATAAATTTATAGGCTCTGTTTCCTACAAAATCTCGATTTCAGTACATTCTAAATTAATAACCCTCGATGATTACATTAAGTTTCTTTTTATCCCAAATATTATGATGTAAAAATGAAAGCGACAACAAAATTATGATTAAAACAGTGAAACATTTGCATGTTTTAATATAGAAACTAACACTGTCTCAGAATCAACAGCACGTTTCTCTCTAAAAAAATCAAGCTGTCGTGGAGTACGTCTACAAACTCACTGTAGTCATTGCCCAGCCTGTGTAGCCTAGGCTAGTAAGGTAGTATGGTAGTAAAATATATATTAGGTCCTTACATATGAAATTGGCGTTTTGCCGTACTGGCAAATTTGATCTCAAATATCTTCTCTTTGGTTAGGAATTCCAAATACAAATTTATACAGATATTTACTCATGTATTTGTGTTTTGAAAATTATAATTCATTTGTTTTTTCCTCAATTGTTTTTTTCTTTGCGTCACTCAGTTTACAAAATGAAAAACTTGAAATATCGCGTTATTTACGAGTACGAGTTCCACCGTGGCACCAGTGCTGCAGAAACGGCTCGAAGGATTAATGATGTGTATGGCGACGGTGCCGCAAAAGAAAACACAGTGCGTTTTTGGTTCCAACGTTTTCGTTCTGGAAATTTACATGCAATGGTACATACTTTGATTAAATAAATATATTATAATAAAAAAAAATCGGCTTTATGTTCCTCCCATACTAAACGCCAATTTCATATGTAAGGACCTAATATTACATGTGCGAATAGTCTATTCGCGTATTGTCGTAGTAAAATATATATTTTAAACGCTTTGATAATGGAATTATGAGACATATTTTAGAGAGAAAATCAGGGAAATGACCTCTAGGGATTGAGTAGAAAACATTTCTCAACATATTTTAGTTGGTATCTCCAAATGTCCTCTGCTATGCCATACAGCGTTTTGTCTGCAGATGATTTACACATCTTTGTTCTAACTTGTTATTTATGACACGAAGAACCATACCAATTCACGTTCGTTCATTAGAATTTTTGTATGTGTTAGTGTGTCAATATTCCCTTAAGGATGAGTTGATATTCGTTTAATATTTGTGAATGACACGCAGTATCGGTGCTCCCTCGGGAAGACTCTAAAAGTCACCAGGGAGCCAGACGGCCGCGGCGGTGGCGAGTGAGCGCTCAGACGGCGCTGTTACGTAGGAGATATTTTTAAAGTTTATTTTATTGGCTTCACCCGACTCCGCCAAACAGATCTATTCAATGATCGAACGCTGTGGAAATAAATAGATACATCCGCATAGCGCGCCATTTCCTAAGGCCGCCCCGCACGCACACAGGCGCGTCTGCGCAGTCCTATGATGATCGATGATTGTTGCAAATAGTAGTTGGTTTAGTAAAAAAGCTAACCCATAAAAACCAAGTTTCTATTTTACTCCCTTTCTTTGTAAATTAAGTTTACCATCATGTAATTAAATAATTGATTGACTGAAAATGAAACATGTCTAGACAAATATCTATGTCAGAAATCTCCAAAAATATCTCTTTATTATTTGATTTCTTCCCAAAAAACCGAAGTGTGCTATCGTCTGTCAACCAATTGTCATAAATTTTCGAAATTCGTAGTGATGTACCTATTATACCTACTGACGGAGTAATTCAAATTTTAAATATTCCGCGACGTTATCGGGCCGCCGTTGGTAGCTTTTGTAATGATTCTAATTTGAAAAAACCATTAAAAATTTGAAAAATCCAAAATTATACTATAATTATTATTATTTTTTAACGAAAATTTGATAGATCTTCTTGATCGTCGCCACGAGTCTGCTTGCAAAGTTTCAGCTCGATTGGATCGCGGGAAAAGGGTTAAAAATCGATCCAAAGTTTTTTCGTCAAGGAAACAAGCAAGCAGACTCCACGAATTAAAAAGTTTCCGTTTTAACGAAAAAACATTAATTATTAATTATTTTTTTTAAAACATTTTTCTATGTTGTGCTTTCATTAAAATATGACATCGTAAGCACATTGGGAAAATTTAAAATGAAAGACGTACCTACTAGAAAATATGTTTTACTCTCAGAGTATAAAATTGTTCAAGGATGGACTATACCTCTTCTTCGGACGGAGGATTGGAACGCAGTGGAAGTATGCCTCTCTCTCGCTTTTTAAGACAAATTTATAATGCGGTCACGCATTTATTCTTGCAAAATTAAATCCCCTAGTAAACAAAACATATTAAAAAAAAAATTTCATTCCAAACCAAAGAGTATCATCAAGTGAAAACGTATTTTTGTAATAAAGCTGACTTATTAACTAAGACATTATACTTTTTGAGAGTTTTTAGTTTTACCTGTTCATAATTATTTAAAAATTTAGAAGCACGTATCTAGTATTTTTTTAAACAAGTCCTAAACACAAATTGAGTCAAAACTGCTCGTGACTGTATCGTGGACCTGTGCCGGCATTATTCATTACAGCATCTTCAGATCTGCCAATTACTGCAGAGGTATACTATCAAGAGTTGAAAGCGATGATGGACAAGCTCGCTATCAAACAACCGAAACTTCTCAATCGATCTACTACTACTCAACGATCTACTACTACTCTACGACAACGCTCGTCCACACACTGCACTGCACAACGGACCGTCGTAAAATTTGCAGGAGCTTCTAATGGAAAATCTCCGTCAGCCACCTTACCTGCCAGCCCTTGAACCTACTTATTTCCATTTTTTTCGGAAATTGGAAAACTACAATTTATTGGATTTTACAACCATAGCTGGATTTTACAAGGGGCGAATTTCTACTCCAATGAGGCGGTGAAAAGTGCTTTTAAAGAATTTATCGATTCCTTTGCCCAGGATTTCTATAGCGAAGGCATCAATGAACTTCCATTAAAATGGCAAAATTTCGACGGCAAAAATGGCCAACTTCGATTAATTAAATAAATACTTTGCATAAAAAAATTTTTTGAAATCTTCTATACAAAACGGCAATATCATAGGTAAGGACCTAATATAGTAGAATTTTTTTATCTAATGAACATAAAAATGTATGTGGGCAAGGTTGATATAAAATATGTAACTGTCGCAAGGAAATATTTATACTGGATCGTGCACGTCTTCAAATTAATCTCCAAAATGTAAAATTTAAGGTTAATTTGTTAATATTATTAAATACACAATAATAAGGAAAAGGAAACAATAGAAAAACAAAAATAAATAATAGGATGTCACGTTTAATGTACCACCACCGTATCGACGCCAATATAAAAACTAACATTATTTACTTTCTCGAAGGTCGTAAGATATATTGACATCGTTTAAATTATATATCGTAAATCTCTCTCTTGCATTAATTAAATTGAATTGAAATGAATAATACATTTTTTCTGAAGAGCGATGAAAGATTATATTATTTAACCAGCTGTGCCCACGCGGCTTCGCACGCGTAGATTTTTAGTACACTGTTTGGATCGTCATAGAACTTTTGCGAACCTTCTAGAACATTTTCCTTCCAGAACTTTCAAGAAATTTATCGAATGTACAGGAACCTTCTAGACACACCGACACATTCCGCCACTCAGTTTAGAACCTTATAGAAATTTCGGGAATTTTCTAGAACCTTCTCCTTCCAGAACTTTCTAGAGCAGGTTTTGCCGGAATCTCCTAGACTGACCGACATAGTCGGCGCACCTATTTTGAAACAATCTGAGGCATGTGCGGCCTTCTCATAACAAAAAAATGTGCTAGAAAGCACATTTTCGGCACCCACTCCCACCCACGCTAAGCCACATTTTCGATATGACACCAAGGGCTATCCACCACCATAACCACTGGTGGGTGGTTGTGGCTGGTTGTGGAGAAAACTTGGCGGATAGGGAAACACGGGTTTCTTTATATATATATATAAAGAAATCCGTATATATATATATATATATGTATATAGCAAACAACTGGCTTACCTCCAAAGGTAGAACAGCAACTGAAAATTTACTTACTGTAATTGCGTAATAATGTCTTTAAATAAAAATATATACCTATATAAATTAATTAATTAATTAAGGAAAATAAAAAAATAATCTTAAACAAAACTTTAACCCTTTTTACATTAAACAATTATTCTACACATATTTACACTTGGACTTATGACTAACTCAACTTTCACTAACATTCCACTTGATACTCTATAGATACATAATAACTACCTTATGAAAATAAATACTACTGACGAACTCGAAAAAATATTATAATTGTGTGCTATAACGCCACTCTGGGACAGGCGTAGCCTAGTAGAGTGGCATAATCCACAAATTAAACAAAACAAAAAAATGTGTAAATTATCTTATGTTTTATCTTATGTTTTATTGTTAAATTAGTATTAAGTATCTTATTTGTAAACAAGGATTTTTAAATAAATAAATAATAAAACCAAATTAATATATTTATCTATCTATATATATAATATATTAATATATATATGTAGTTCAAGTTTTACTATATATAATACACATATAGAGTATATATATTGATATCACGGTCAGCTTGTCACGATCGATTGCCGTGGTGACCATCAGCGATCATACATACGTAGTTATGATCGCATTGCACAGATAACCCTATCCAAAATTATGCCAAGTACCTAATGTATGCGGTAGAAAAGTGTCGATCGAATGTTGGCACACTTAGAATATTCTCGAAACGCCCAAAGGGAGAGATCAACTGAGGACATGTGTCGGGGTAATAACGAGCGCGATAATCTCACGCTAACACTTTTTCGCTATTAGCCTGGATCAACAAGCGAAGACTAAAATAGCAATTTCTATTTTGTATTGAATAGCGGCTGGGTGAAGTGATTAAAGCCCCAGATTGCATGCATCAAGTGAACTCGACTTAGGGAAAGAGCCTGCCGGGTATTCTGAAATTGAGAACCATTTATGTGTTCTTTAAAATCTATCATTTACTTTTAAAGTTTACTTTATAATCGGATTGAATACATATTTCTAAAATTTCTCATGTGTTTAATATTTGTATGCGAAGGATATTTCTTATGATAAGTCAACATAGACAAGCCATGTCATTTCTACAAAAGTTATATATTGTTCATTCATAGGTACTTATCGTAATCTTAATTATTTATTGATCATAATTTTTATAAATTATTTTAAGATATAATGAATTTCCGGAGTTGCATTCACGTTCAGTGATATAATATTATTAAAGTCGACTTTGTTTGTATTATAGATAATACAAAAAAGTCGTATTACCTATAATACAACAAAGATAATAAATAAATCAATAATTTTTAGCACCTATTAAGATTTTTAGCTCACTTTTATTCTGGCTCTTGCCCGAACAGTCAACATTTACTCGTCCGGTTTTGGGCAGGATTCAAGATAGAAGGCTCTTGAGAATGAATCGTGCTATCTATTCGAAACGTCGGGAGTGTAAAAGTCCTTTTCAGGACTATTTGACACGGGTTCCCCCAGAAAATAATTCGTCATATATACATATATAAAAATTTACTTTCATAGATAAGTTTACAAGTTTTTTTGAAAAAAGATTGTTGTCCCAAATATTTAAAAATCCCAAAATATTCCCTTTCCTCGCTCCGCTACTCGGAAATCATAAGTAAGATTGTCCTCCCAGAACACATTTTTCATAATTTATATGCCGCATGAGTTTATCGTTTTTATTTATAACCCGATATCCGGGAAAACTTTTTCGATGTCTTCGTGAATTACCCAATTTTTAACTCCTCTCGCCATATTACGAATAACCTTTTTCAGGATTTTTACATGAAATTTGATGTTTTATTAGTACAAAACAATCAGGGGCGTGCAGCGAGAACAAGAAGCATGACTTTTTCCTAAGCATATATTTTGAAAAGAAACCGAAATAAGATATGGGTATATCTCTTAATATTCGTGTCACAATAATTAACATTTTATTCAGATTTTAATATTTCATAATATTCTGCAAGATAAATATTTAATTTCGATTTTTTCCAAATAAATGTTTAATTATAAGTCACGCTTCTTGTTCTCACTGCACGCCCCTAAAAATAATATAATATAACATATTTTTATCAATCATAATGTCAATGGTGTCAGAATATTAATGTCTTTGTCGAGACATAATAAAACTGAGTATATTAATTGTGCCCTGAAAAATAAAGTTCTGAACCTTTCTTGGCGTTGAATGATGGATTGGCGGTTTCTATTTTATATATTTATATTTTAAATGCATCCAAAAAAGAAAATAAAGATAAAATTGGTTCAAATTTTAAATTGATTACATTTATATTTTTAACTAGGTACCTACTATAATTCATTGTGTAATTTCAAGGTTAGTTTTCAAATTTAGTAATAAAATATATCACACACATACATTTTCTGCACACTCTCCGGTGAGAGGTATTCTATTCTGGTTTTCTGAAAACGAATTTTGCTGTCGGAGTTTTTCAAAACATCTTGAAAATTTCGTTATATTTAAAAATTTACTTTTGATTATTACTATTACAACATTTTACAATAATATTACATTTTTAATTTGCGGAAAAAAAAGTTAAAAACCACACATAAAAAACCACAAAATGTTACGATACCTCAAGCGAAGCCTCGGAAAAATCCCAACTCTCTCGTGTGGAAGTCAAAATTTTGAAACGGTACCAAGATTTACATACCTAGGATCCCTGATAACAAGCAACAATAATACTACAGAGGAGATCCAGACGTGCATAGTGAGCGCAAATCGCTGTTTTTTCCGCCTACAAAAGCAGATAAAATCCAGACTGCTGTCCAGAAACACCA
>JADDOH010005562.1:0-19425 GCA_016648135.1 Agrypnia vestita
TTAAAACAATGTTTTCAGTATTTTATTTATTTTAATTTACATTAAATTTAAATTTATACCCTATTGAGCAGTCCCTGACATCACCAGGTGTAATTTAACTAAATACATAATTTTGTTCACTTATTCGTGTAGGGCGGGGGTCGCGTAGTAGCGAGGGTTTTTTCGATCATTAACAAGCCTAGTAGAAAGAATGTATAGGTTTCACTTTTTAACATTTTCATTTGTTTTTATGTGTTTTGTGGTCTTAGTTTTGAGATTTTAGAATGAAGAAAAGTATCCACACCTCACATGCCCTCCACGTAAACAGGATTTTTAGGGTCTGGATCAGGCAAATTTGCAAGATAGTAGATAGTTTTCTAGTAGTTATAAAATAGGCTAACAGCTTCAAATAGAAATATTTCGGCTATCCTAATATTGACTTATTATTTAATGCAAATATGACATGATAAAAATTACATACACGAAAGGTTTAAAACTTATATAATTACCTTTTTAATAAAAATTAAAGTAGGTTCTTTTATACCTATCCGCTAGTAAAAGTATAAAACTAGTACAGACTGATATTCTTTTGTTCTATAAGTGCTTCAATATTTTAATAAATATATGAATTTCATAAAGAAAATCGTTTGATAAGGTACATTATTTTAATTTGATAAAAGATTCCCACAAATTTAATTAGAAGATGGCATATTGAAATTTGAAAATAATTAATTTTCCGCCATTATTTATGGGTTACAACACCTAATTGTCAGTAATTCGCTTGAGATTATTATTAATTTAAATCATTATTAACATTTAAGAATCGATATATTTATCAATTTTATAATTTATGGAAATAAACTTGGTTTACACCACTTTTTTATTGAAAAAATCAACATGTTTCAGAGCCCCTGGCCCCTTCGTCAGGACAACAAATGAATACTATCAAAATTAAGTTTAAAAATCGAAGTATAGATAATACCTTCACCGGATTAATTTAGACCGTCCATCATCATACACACACCCCAGTCAAATTAAAATTTTAAAATTGTTTTCAATTTCATAATACTATTTTTAAATAAAAAGAGGATTAAGCAATGGGTTCTAGTATCAGTCCTTTAGTGGCTTGAAGTTTGTGTTGAGTTTGAGAACACTTACGGTGTTTAAATAGCAATAATTATTCTGAATTTGCCAATCATCTTTTGGCTATGGATCATTCTTTTGATATTAATAATGGTTTACAAATTTTACATTCAAATTATACAGAATCACAATTTGATAAATTAGAAATTTTGAAAATATCAAAAAGTGTTAATAGTAAATTGAATATTATAAATAACCAGGTCGGTGTAAACAAAGTTTATTTCTATAAATTATAATTATAATGTCACCATAAAATAATTTTGCTGTGTTTGAAGAGTTATTAAAGCGAGTACGGCTAAAAAAGCAAAATTCTACAAAAAAATAATTATCAATTTTCTCTAACGCCGTCGCTTAAGTTTGATTAATTTTTTATAGCACAAACGTTATTTAAAAAAAATTGTGAGTATTTTAATGTGGAAGTTCGTGTAAACAAGTAAAAATATATTTATATAGCTTATACGCTTATTTATGAATTAAATACTGGATATTTTGTGCACTTTGTGATGTGGCAACTAACCTTTCTATGTTAAACGAGCTCCACCTATTTTTTATGTATGCAATATCAACAATGTTACATAACCATGGAATTCAAGAATTATTTTTACATAGTTTATGTGGTACGCAAAACTTCTAACCTTTGGCGATCAGATTTCTGCATAAGGGTTGGGAAGAAGCTCTCAGAGTTTAACCCCTCCGTCTTCACTGTTAGTTTATATCGAAATATGCAAACTGGAGTTCGGACTTTCAAGTGAACTTTCTAACTATGAAAGACTTGACTCTAACGCTGGTTTAGATTGTTGCTTATTGATTATATACGATATGATTATATCTGAGCTTCGATTTTATGTCTCCATATTATCTGAGCCGAGTTTATTTCAAAATTTCGGAATATCGCGGCAGGAGTAGAAATAAAATGTTAATGTTAAGAAATATTATGTTTTCGTATTGTGTAATTCTACGTAATGCTGCGTTTGTTTGCATTCTTGAGATTTTTATTATCTGTTAAAAGTTTGGTTCATATGATTTCGGTTAATTGTTAATTGGGTTAATTTTTAATTTTTGATGATTTTTTTTTATTATCAATTTGCATATAAGTGGGATCGTGGCTGTGTTAGGTAAATGAAATACCTTAATTTAGTTAAAGTTTTATTTATTTACCAAAGTCACTGAGCACGAATGTAATCAAAATATGTTATTTAATGGAAACCAATCTCATAATTCATACTATTTATCATTCCTGAATAACTTGTCTCTGGTAAACTGATGCACGTTGCTTAAATAGCTCGGTTTATCACAAGAAAACTCCGCACGTATGTACTTACTCTAACGCTTGTCTCGGGTCAAATCGCCTCGAAACGACTCTTGAGTTCATCACGATGCCCCTTATTTATAGAGATACGATGCTCTGAAACATTCATTAAGTCCATTCTAAATTCACGTAGAATGTTCGAAAGAGTTCAGTTATGTAGATAATATTTTTTTAGACGCTCGACTTCAGTTATAAGCGCTGATGACAACGGGAACCTTATCAAGTAATGCTATTACTTTATAACTATTTTTTTTATGAGTGCGTCTATTATTCTATACAACAATGTGTTTTGTGGAAAATATTTTTTAATTAATTAAAAACACAATTAGTTTTCGAAAACCCATACATTTCGGAAATTCTGAAATACTTTATTCAATTCTTATAGTAATTTATGATTAAAACAATGTATTTTTTTTTAAATTCATTTACTTACGTCATGTTAAATTCATCGATGTCAAAATTAAAAATAATAGTCACTTAGAATTATTAACTAAAAATTATATTTTTATGTAAAAAGTCAGATGTACAATAAATATAATAACTTAAAAATGTTTATTTTAATTTAATATTAATATTTTTTTGTATAAATAACCAATATTGTATAAATAACCAATTCCTTGTAATTTCTTTAAAAATAAGTAACTTAATTACCTTTTAAATTTACTTTCACATTAGTATCTAGCTTGTTAACTCCCATATATTTATTTTATGTTTTTTATTATCTTTATCTGCAATTTTATTTTTTAGTTACGTCGTTTCCTAATGAAGGAACCATTGTTGCTGACCATGTTAATTATTCATTTAAAATTGTTTAAACATTATTAAATAATGAATTTTATTGAAGCTATAACCGCACACGTTCTAGTGAAAGAATTGACAGCAGGTATTATTATTTTGTTATATTATTAAAAAGGTATAATTAAATAGGATCCCTTAGATGATTTGGGAACTTTAAGCGAATAGATATATGACGCAAGTATTGATGGCGCCAGAAAGACAGGGCGACCGCGGAAAACGTGGCATGATCAGACTAACCAGATACTGAAAGATAGTCCTGTTATGATCCTCAACAATCGTCGATCTTGCATGCAAAGATGTATGAATGTAGATGAGGCAAGAGTTGGTTGTGAAAACAGAAGAGTGTAGCGCTCTATCCTCTCTGCCTACCTCCGCGGAGAAACGGCGTGATGGTAAGTAGGTAAGTAAACACATTACAAGATGGACAGCCGTCAATATTCGTTTGTTTTATAACATTATAACATATACCCACGGACATACCGTTTTAAATATCTTTCTTTTCTTGGCATTGGCAATCGGATCAACAAAATATTATTTAATTATTTAACAATGCAAACAAACATTTTTTCCGTCTTAGTTCAAAACAATTATTTTTTTGCCTTTCGAATAATAAATGTTCTCGTCCTTTTTCTTGACATTTCCACTCTGATTCTTTCCGAGTTCTCTTCCCTTTACATTACCTCGCATAGAAAGAAAACAAAAATTGCCCTAGGACAATTTTTCTCGATTGCAAATATATTGTTTTCAGTTTAATCTTTACCGTTTTATGAAAAGGACAAAATCATTATGTATAACTCTTTTTCTTTACAACTTAAGAGTTTTTATTTTTTTTGAATGTGCCTTACTAGTGCCAATTTTTGAATGTCTGTGGACAAAGTGCGGTTCGTTTGGGGAAAAGGAAAGATGCATACTTTCAACAATATACTCGCTCGAGATGAAAAGACTTGCATGAGTTTTTTTTCAAAAAGATCAAACCACAAGAAAGATATTTTTTATGTTTTAATTTTTATCGTGCACTTTTTTACAGGCTGGGCAATTTTACTTGCCCTTCAATTCTTTCTTGTTTTTTGGGCTGTATATTCTTCCAACACACGATCTTTCAATTCAAGTCCGCTGCCACAGTTGTAACAAGTCTGTTTTTTGCATATTTTCTATCCACCTTCTGTTATTTGTTCCCCACGTTCTTTGTGTTGAAGCATGTGGCGTAGGATTTTCCTCTTGCCTGTTGTTCCCGGATTTTGTTTGTGCGAAGTTCTCTGAGTTTAATTTTCACGGTTTTGCAGATACATGGCACGTCTCGGGAGATCTAAGACGAGATTATAGGTACATTCCTATTTTAAAATTTTACATTATCATATTTCATAAAATGACACAGCGCTGAATGAGTACATTTAAAATAATGCCGCTTTGATTCTTAATCTCAAATGAACGCTGGAAATATATTCTGTCGTTTTTCAAATACTTGAGAGGAGAAGAAATATTACGCGATGAGAAAATCCTGTTCATGAAAAGTCTATTTTTTGCAATTCATTCCACTGAGTATTCTTCTAGATACTTCTATTCGTTTGCGTCACTACTTTCTATATACTTAGAGCTGTAAAAACATGTTTTCATAATATTAAAAATTCTGATTTTACTGAAATTACTCAGTTAATAGATAATTCTTTTTTATTACATCTTGTTAGTTGTTCATAAGTTAGTAATTGCTATAATTAATACCACATAATACACTAGCTCTAATCTGTCAAAAATGACTGTAGGTACTTTTACATGCCGGTCCCTTAAGAATAAATTATTACTTATTTACAGCCTCCATTCATTTAAAAATACATTTGTTTTCTTTTACTGTGTTATGTTTTGAGCTGTTTTTCTTTCTCTTTTCTTTTTCATTTTATTTTTCATTTTGTTATTCTATGATTTTAGTAAGATGTATGTATGTAAGAATTTTTTGTGTGTAAAGCGCCCTTGAGGTGAAATTTTCACAAAAATGGCGCTATGTAAATAATTCAATATTATTATTATTATTCATGAAATGGTAATAACAATTTATATCAAATTATTTGATTTATTTTTTATATGTCCCCTGCCAGCAGTTAATGGTATTATTTCAAACCCTGGCGATTGTGGTGTGCGGAACATGAAATGGTTCACGTTTTTGCTAAGCCTTGTTATATATTTATAGTTTTTTTTTGCCTGCCTACGGAGAGGCAACATGCGTTAAGTGGTCGGTTTGGGTCTGCTAGCCCGGGATTCAAGCCTCATCTCCGGCCGTTTAATTTGCTTTTCGAGCTGTGAATTCGAACACAATTACGGACGTTACACGAAGTTACGGACGGACAAACGAGACAGACAGACAGACAATGAAATTATTATGTTTGATAAATAATCTTTTTTTTATATTATCCTATTCTTTTTTGCTGAAAGGAAAAGATAGTCTTTTATTTTTTTTAACTGGCAATTGTACTATTTCTAAAAATTTGTCGATTTAAGCCATGTGATTTTTTCCATTTAAGTGGCAAAAGATTCAAATTATATTGTTTTCTGGAAAATTAAATTTTAATTTTTATCCCTAAGTTCTGAGACGTTGTGAATTTCATAGCGTTGTAGCATAGCTATGTTGTTAGACATAATTATTAATTTATAACTAATAACTCACTTTCTTCTGATAACTTTGATCGGTTTTGCTTTTTTTGTATCTTCGTTTTGTTATTTATTTATTTAAATTAATAATCATTTTACTGCTTTCAAAAGTAATATTTATTAAAACAGTACTCTCTCATTAATGAAAACACGTGGCTGATGTTCACCTTCAATTCGATTACATCGATGACTAGACAAAATATTTTCTTACGATTTTTTTATAATCTACAAATATTACATATATATATAAAAAATATAAGAGAAATATATTTGAAAATATTTGAAAAATGAAAAAAATATATGAAAAATATATTTCTTCAACTCGTAAAGTGTTTGTAATGCGGTTTTTTTGTATAGTAATTAGCACTTTGCTTAAAACACATTTAAATTCTGTTGTACAAATTCAACATGTTTTGAGAGCGATACTCCTTTCTTCAGGACAATGAATGTACTGTCCATCCACAATACATACTTTCGTCGTCCCGAAGAAGGGAGCATCAAAAGCATAAAAATCAGAACAACGAAAAAATATTTGACTGTTACCGGGACTCGAACCACGGATCTCCTAATTACCCGGAAGAAGTGCTTTCCTGGATAGATAGGACATCTGATTTTTCTGTATGTCTTTTCTAATTGATTAATAAAATTTGGTTTTAAAAAATTCACACAACTTTGTTCTGAAATAGCAAATTCACAATATGAATGTGTTCTTTAATATAATATAAAGTGCTAATTATTTTATTTATAAAATAGTTACAACGGAAATTTGAAAAATTTGAAGAAGCAGTTTTTTTTTGTGAAAAAACTTTTTTTGTGATAAAGCAATTTTAGAACATAGCTCTATGATATTAAAAATATATCAGATTGAATATTTTTTCCTAGGCCTATTTCATCTGATAGCAAATATATCAAATGGAATAGGTTTTGTCGCAAACGAGGTTAAAATACTGTAGCATCTGTACAATTTGTTGCTATAAATAGCGTTTTTCCATATAATTCTCCCTGTTCAATCTTTTAAAAGGTCACTTCCTACAGGCTCAATATTCTTTAATCTAACGTGAATTAATCACGGCTTTGGGTTTGAAAAGATAAGTTAGGGCGCCTGCGTAGCACGACCCTGCCTTGTTTTGCGTCCAGGTGTGCGGACAATGAATGTTCGTGCCCTAAAACAATAAAAAACGTTCCAAAACCCCACTCTCTGAATTCGCCACGTCTGCTGAGGGTATATTCAGTATATTATATTTTAGATCGTATGTACCTACCACAGACCACCAAAATAAATAGACATGAACTAATGTTAATTTCGGTGTGATTCTGCGCTGGTTCCAATACGTTTGACGCTTGTTTAAAAAATTTAGATTAAATTCAGAGTCAATACTTAGATGATTTAAAGGTTAAGGTATGCCAAATTCGAGCCTAAGTCCTTTTTAATGGGTTCTAGCAAGTGTTTTAGTAAAGAAGTCACGCTTTATAACAATTTTTTTTTATGTTTTATACTTTTTATATTATATATTATTAAATTAAAATTTTTTCACATTTTACATGAAGACACTCTGATTGAAACGAATTTTTCAAAAATTAAATAAACAACGCCTGTTGTAATAAATTATACGTTTTGTGTATTAGGGGATATAATTACTTAACAATTTATACTTTTAACTGTATTATTAATATATCTTCAATATATGCGAGGTTGGACATGTTTTCTTTAGCTGTATCCCAATATTCTGTGCTTTGTATCATAGATTAAGCTTTTTTGCGTAGTTATTTGTCGCATGTATTTTTAAATGACTAGTTATTTAATTCAATTTAATGTAATTAACTTAATATTCTTTCTTCATTAATTCCTTCTAATACACACATTTGTTTTATTGCCTTTTTCAAAATGATTGCTGTTTATTATAAATTTGCCTTAAAGAAAATACGAATTTCATAAATGTATACCTCTCAAAAAGCGTTATTATAAATATATTTAACACATATATTTCAAAGAAAATTAAAACCTGTTCAAAATTAATAGATTTAACTTACATTTTAAACAACACTCATACATGTAAGCACTCCTCGCATTGATAGACGTATTGGCCCCTAAACACGAAAGACAGCCGTTTTATCCTCTTCCCTTTCAAATTCCCAAGAGAGGCTTTAACGGGGTATTCGGATTTCGATCAAAAATAGCAATCAGATCCTTCCCCTCGGTTAATTACGTAGAAAGACTTCATCTGGCGGGGGTCGGTGGGATTAGTTTTTGTCATTCAAAGGTTTTTGCTACGTAATGATTTATTTTATCTAGTAAAACGAATACCGAACGACGTATTTTTGTAACTCGAATATATGAAAATATTCAGGATTATTGATTTCAGAAGGGTTCTTTCTTTTCACTCACACAAAATATTCATCATTCCATCTGCTTAAAATTACTCATAAATAACACTGGGTTGGGTCGGGGAAAGAGAAAAGAGAATAAAAAGAAGAAAAATTTAAGATGTGAGAAGAAAGAGATAAAATAGTGAGGTTCATTTTTCCGTGGGAGGCCACACGGGTGGTACACACATCGCGTAGCTCGTCCTGTCATAGCGACTGAATAGTAGGTATTATGTCTTGGTTCCTTACATTTCCTTACTTCCTACACTTTTAAAATATTATAACAATACAATTAATTTGAAGACGTTATTATTTTATAGTTTCCCGTCATTTTGTCTTAGGTTTAAAAAATAAATATTTTGCAATGGACCCAGTATATATATATATATATATTACAAGTTTTTATGCTTATGTTTGTCAGACCGACTATGCTGTACGGAAGTGAAGCCTGGAATTGGCAAAAAGACAATGAAAACAGACTGAATGCAGAGAAATGCGGTCACTAAGACGATTTGTGCAAAATCTTAGGTCAGTAAAGTGAGAAATGAACAAATTACAAGAGAATGTAATGCTGGCCGTACAGTAGTAGATAGAATAAAAAAAGGATCGACGAGATGTTTTAGTCATTGGAAAGTATGAACGAGGAAAGTATGGTTAGGAAAATATATGGGGCGAGTGTTGAAGGCAGCAGGAATAGAGGGCGTCCACGAAAGTTCTGATATGGTCGGCTACTACAAACACTGGAGGATGACACTCAGAAAGTCTCAATAATCTAAGAATATGCGTGAAAAGATGTATGAATGTATCTTAAGCTAATATGGTGAGCCAAGATAGAAGAATATGACGTTCTATCCTCTCTGAGGCGAAACCGGGTGACGATTAGTTATTTAGCTATCAGACAGTGCTCACACCTACATATTTATTCAATGTTGGAACAATTTTATAATCTTTATTTTATCAGTTGATTGCCATTTTTAAAAATATCACCTAAAAGTAGATAAATATCAAATAAAATAACCAATATATATATTTTTTAATTTTATTATCATTCAAGTATTACGTGCTCAGCATTTCAAGGATTGTAAAATTCTATAGACTTAAGTTATTTTTTTGCTTATCTTTATTCTGCTATTTCGGTCAGATTGTGCCATTTTCCTCCCCCCAGGTGTTAGAATTTGACTAATGTGCGTGTTAACCCGCTACGTTGGAGTAAGCCTAATGCATGCCCGTCCATTAAATAGCTCATCCCTTCATCCGTGCCTGTTCATTAGTGTATGATATAATGTCCAATTCGTCCCTTGGGGAACCAAATATATTTTATAATTCCATAATTTAATTCAAAACATAGTATGTGTTCTATATATATAAATATAGCAATTGCTGAAACGATTATCTTATCTCTGCTAAGACTACTGTAATGGTATCTACGCACATTTCCCAAAATAGAAAATAAATAAATTACAATCCGTATTTAATGTCGCCGCGCCGTCAAACTCGTTAACGGTGTTTCATAGTTAAATATTCAAGCGCATATCTCACACCAACTTCAAATTTTTCATTGGCTTAAATGTCCAGAGATAGTGAATATATTGCTTCACAATATTCGAGGTCATTCATAACATGGCCCCTCAATATCTTATCGAGTTTTGCATTCCATTTTCTGCAAATAATATACAACTGACACAAAACTTCGATGACCGGTGGCTGGACCAAAGTTATGGAATAAATTATCAAACAAACTGAGACGAACAGACAGCTTACCACAATTTAAAAAACAACAAAATTAACTTATTTAGAAAATTTTATTAGTTTTATTACTAGTATTTATTTAGAAAGTTATACAAAAACCTAGTATCAGACCGTTAAAATTACCTAATGTTTTCCACTACAAACTCCGCGAAAACATCTAATTTATTCCGGCCTTCTCAACTATAGTTAACCGTCAATTCCATTTTTTCATTTCATCCAGTGTTATAGTTTTAAGTTATAGTAAATAAACGTTTTAGCTATTAATTGTAAATAAATGTTTATAATTATTTTGTAAAATAATTTTAATGTATAAAGCGCCCTTGAGGTGAGTTCCCACGAAAGTGTGTGGAAACACACTGTGCTGAGACTTAATATCTTTAAGTAAAATAACTCTTTGTTTAACACCACTTAATTGAGTTTAAACCAAGTTAATACTGAACCCTAATGAAGACTCAGCTGTGAGTTGAAATTGGATTATTATTTTTTTTTCAATTGATTCAGCAACATTGTAAATTGAAATTTAAAAAAATATTGATTATATTATTTGTATATACCTACTTTTTTATTTAATTATTTACACCAACATGTTTCAGGAAAACCTTTCCATCGTCAGGGTGTTTTATAACAGTTATACAACACCCTGACGATGGAAAGGTTTTTCTGAAACATGTTGGTGTAAATCAGCGGTACTAAACCGTTTTTTTCTTCGGGCCACATACACATGTTTGCTAAGTTTCGCGGGCCCCAACATTAAACTGATATGACGAAAATAAAAATTATATAGGGAAAATTTATATTATTTATATTATTAAAATAAAAAATTGTATTATTATTGTTTATTATTCTTAATTATTAATTATTTTATTTATCTGGTGCCTAATGATATTGTTTCGTGTAGGTATTTTTATAGTACAGCAAAACACGGGACAACGGTATTATTTTTTTATTATTCATTGCATTACCTAGAAAAAATAAAAATCATTCTATTCAGACAATATTTCTAGCCATCGTGTTCTTATTTTACTTACAACTTGTTATTTTTGCTTAAATTTTAATTACTGGACTGAATTGCCAGACATATTTAATGTATGTGGACTGTACATTGTGGATATTTTTTTTTTTACCTCAATCTAAATTTTCGATTACTTCACAAATCAAAATATGACCTGTTCATGCGCTCATATGTCATTTAAGAAACGAAAGATGGAAGGTATAGAAATATTCACATATAATAAATACTTGCTAATAATATAAAAACAGAGACATGAAATTAAATAAAAGACAAGAAAGCCATCAGCAATTTTTAATATTACCTATTTCAAAATTACCACAGCAATATAGTAAATCAAAAATAGAGAAATCACGACACTTTCAAACCGATTGAAATTATACAAAGACTCGCCACAACATCCAATATTATCAATAAACAATAATTTATGTCTTAAATAAAATGGATATTTTATCCGAACCGTATATTTTACTTATATTTATTACGATTCAAATACGATACGATACGACATAAAACGACCATATATTTTAATAATAACCTTCACTTTTTAAGAATTATCAATAAGTTTAAACAAGAAGTGAGTGAGTAATCGTTTTAGGAAGAAGTGACACAAATAGGTTTATACACATACACATTTCTTTTAAATTTAATAAATAAATAAAAAGTATAATAGTACACAAAATAATTATAACATTTTTTTTTTAAATGTATAAATTTTACATAAATACAACACATTAGCATTTCGCTAGCGTTTTGAGCTTGTGTGTTCCAAAATATATTGTTTGAATGGCTACCTGTGCATGCTTTCTCTATTAAATGCTGAACAAATAAACCCACTACAATTTTGTCTATAATCCTTTATAATCTGGTCCAGAGTAGGAGAAGCTTACCGTTTGTGGGTTCAGACCTTTAGAAATTTATTTTTGTCACTCTCATCCCTCGAGGGGTCTGTTTTTACCCACACTAATACATATTTGAATAAATAGATTTTTTCCCTTTAAATAGACTCGACCTACTAAATACCTCTGAATTATACACAAATAGGGCCATTTTTTATATTCAACTTTATATTGCTTGTCATTTCTCCCAATGCTTAGATTTATTAAACCTCAAAAGAAGGTGTATGAATACAAATCCCATACCAAACGTAAATATCTAGACCCAAAAATTGGGCAAACTACGAATCCATTGCGCAGGTAACTTTTTATACAGTATTGACTAACCTACACCACTAGGGAAGTTCAGAATAAATCCATTTGTATTCATATACTGTACCACAGGCATCGCTATATGCGTATCGTATCGCAGAATCGTATGAATTTTTCCATATTGTATCCATAGCATTGGTAAGATTCAAATGACGTCTTTCGATAATAATATTACGAAAAACGCTTTAAATGTAAAAATTGCTAAAAAATTAATGTAATTATTTTTTTATACAGCGAACGAAAAATTTGTTTCATCTGTATAATGTGCATTTCGGTAAAAGCTGAAGACGAATTGCATTCTGCAACAACATTTAGTCACACTCAACGTAGACTGAGATATAGGTACATATATGACCTTAGAAGTATTATGATACTAAATAATACGACTTATTGTTTTCCACATCGATTAATTTGGCTATTTAAAATGTTGCATGTAATTCTTATTTATTTTATTACAGGAAACTAACAGTACAAAGAAAAATAAAATTACACATGAATATTAAATAGCATAGAGACCATCTTACAAGGTTTCCATAGTATTAACATGTTATGTATTAAGATAAAATACAAAAAAAAAAAAAAGTTTAAGTTAAGAACAAACCATGAAGGTCAAAGAATGAAAGGTATTATTTTATTATCATTTCGTTGTTTTCATTGTCTTTACGCTCCAAGGCATGTAATTGCATTAACACTAACCTACAAAATTCGTGCAAAATAAATCATAAAAATTCAAAGTTTATCAAAGTAAGTCAGGAAAATGAACTTTCAATGCTTTTCAGTAGGTAAACCAAAAAGTCGATAAATTATGATATTCAAAGCATTTAAGAAATGTTAGTATTAAAAATAATAATTTTTCGTCATCTTCTTTTCATCATCATGTATGTCTCAATAAAATCTTAAATAGCATAAATCATCATCTTACAATTCATAGTTAATGTTCTCATACAATACTTGATTTTTTGATTTCTGTCAACATTTCATAAAAAAATCAATTGGAGGTTTTTACTATTCACTGATGTGATCAAAAAATAAATATTGGCATTGATTTTTGGCACTAATTCTTCTTGAACATAATTCTTGTTGAAATAATATAATTAGATATTCAATAAGTAATTAAATACATTTTTTTACCTATATTTTTAAACTAAAATCACAGGTGTTTCATAAAATGACTAGAATTTACTGTAAGATCAAATTAATGAAAAATTATATATGATTTTCACTATAAGAAATGTACATTGTAATAAATTCACATTCATCAAAATAAAGTTGTACAAAAAGATTTTGTATTATTTTCTGTTTTGAATTCATTGAATTTATTAAATTTTTTTATGATTTTGTATCTCGTATATGCGAATGTTATAATATATTCGGCCATATTCTGAACTAAGCAATGTTGCTATTTCTGTATCTTGACACTCTTGACAGTTGTATAACAATTAGAATGTTTTTCAATTGAAATATAAGGTTTTTATTATTTTATATGACTTGTATTAAAGAGAATGAATTTTTCATATTTGATATAACTTACTGTAATGATAGTCCAACGTTTTACAAAAAATAAGTCGAAAATATTTCAAAAAAATGCAAACTTTGATGTCGCGTACCTCCATAACTGTTGATGTTAGTTCATGGCTGCTTGAACATTTTCGACTCATAATCAAGGCAGGAATGTAGTCCAATGAGGTTATTAATGTTTTCCAAATAAACCTGTATAATGTACAGTGTACATACAATAAATTGTTGTCAGAAATATACGGAACACAGAAAAGGTGTTCCAGGAATATCTTAATAGGGCTAGCCTCGGACGGAGTGACATATCTAGGACACATCTTCAACGGAGAACACGCGGACGATGACGACATTTAACAGCAGAAAAGCTAAACATTTTTTCTAATATTTATTAATTACTCGCTGTAACAGAATATAAAAAACGGTTTATTGAGGTTAATTATAACTGCCGAATTGCAATTTATCAAATGATAAATGAATTTCTAATAATATATGTTAATCAATAAATGAGACATACACATAAAGTCGATTTATTGACAGAGAAGGCTGATGTGGTGTAATTGGTAACATACCTGCCAGGAATGCTAGGTGATCTGAGTTCGAATCCCGGTAGCAGCCAAAATATTTCTGTTTGTTAATTTGATTTTTCTGCATGTCTTACTAATTGATTAATAAATTTGGTTTCTCTTAGGTTATTTATGTCCGCGAAAGACCTGGGACGATTAGAATCAGAAAGACACAGTTAAAAATATATATTAGAGCGTGCATGAAAAGATGTATGAATATTGCCGAAGCAAAAGTGATCACCAAGATAAAATAATATAGCGTTCTAGCCTATCTGGCTACCTCTGCGGGAAGTGGCGTAATGGTTAGTTAGTTTAGTTTTTATTCTGGTATGGATGGGTTTTGGGTGACTGATATGATAGACCAAGTTATTATTTTATATTTGAGCATTATTATTTGGGCGTTTAAGAACGAAATTTTCGCACAAGACTTCGACTTTGAGAATAACCGTCGGTTTTTCATCGAAGTCGGTATCTTGTACGGCAGAATTATTATAATTTACCTTTTGGTAATGTCTCGGATATTTATTGCGTTTAGTTAGGAAGATCATAGGTTATGTTGAGATATTACATCTGGTAATTAATGTTAAACTGATTTGACTCAACTTTTGTGCAATATTTTTTCAATAGTCAAAAAAAATATAAAAGTCTCAGATTGTCGTTTATTACCCAACATCAAAAAATACATAATCACTTAAAAAAATGTTAGCTTAAAAACTTAAACATTCTGTTTATAACTTTGATTTTTCTTGCGGCCTTCTCATTAGCTGTATTTCATAATTTAACAAGTCTTTGTCTAGAGTATTCAGACAAGGACTTTTCTTTATTACAAAACTGGATGCTTCAGCAAGTAATTTTATGTTTTAAGCCGTAAAAAAACTTTGTTTCATAGAAATGAGGTTTCGTTAAACCAAAGGAAATATTGCACCACCAATCTTGGCCATGGAATAGAAAAATATTTATTCACAGAAATTCGTTGAATAAAATTTCGAGCATATTTTTTTATTTGTTTATTTCTATTTTATTTATATATAAAATTTTGGTTGGACTGTGCCTGTCTCACTAGAAATATCTGTGTTGAGACAGGCATAGTTTACAATGGTGTGTAGGTAAAAAACATAGTATATAAATATATAGTAGAATAATTATTTGTATTTGGTAAGTATTGTATATTAACATAACATAGTAAAGTGATTAAAGTAACATAATAGAAAATATATCGTATATATGATGTTATAGTGTATTGGTGTGTTTGTGTAAGTGTGCCTATTTTATCTCTCCCCCTGTTTTATTTTGTATTTTATGTTAGGGTTGTAAGTTGTGGTTAGTCCGGATGGTTTTAATTCATCAAGCATGCAATTAAGTAATTTGGGTCCAAAACAGTTATAGCTCCTTTTTCCATACGTGGTATGTAACCTTGGGATTTATAGATTGAGTTTGTTTGACCATGTGGTAATTATTGTTTGAGTTGATTTAAACTGTTTTTTTTTGTGTTTGTATGCGTATTTGAGAGTAGTATTCGCATGTAGGGACATATACAATTTTCAGTGTTGAAATTGTAGCAACCTTGTACTTTTATATTGTGTTCAGCCGATGGTTGACCATTTTTGTCCACCATGCTGGATGTAATATATTTGGTTTTATTAATATTAAGTGTTAGGGTGTTACTGTCTTGCCATTTTTTTACAGTATATATATCCTTTTTAGCTTTTTAAATACTGATGTCCTTGCTTGGAATTTTTTTTTTTTTTTCAGTATATATATCCTTTTTAGCTTTTTAAATACTGATGTATTTGCTTGGAATTGCAGCACAGTGTCATCGACGAAACAAATAGCACTTTCATCAATGGGTATATTACAGATGTCATTAATGTAGATAAGGAACATTATTGGCCCTAATATACCACCCTGGGGGACTTCGAATTTAGTGACTAGAGGTTTACTTCTAGTGTTTTTTTTCTAACTCTTTGGTTCTTGTCCGAGATATAACTTTCAAACAATTTAAGCTCTATTATGTACCTGTTCGCTATTAACAGCACTTACTTCGGAATCGGTTTACGGTGTTCAGGTATTTATTTTCGTATGGACTCTGTAACGAGCCGTACTACAGGCATATCCAAAACACAATTTCGTACCGCAGTATCCCGAACCTTTGGAATTCCATCGTCTCTCGAGTCTTCTTACAAAAAGCTTCTTTGAACAAATAGTTCCACAAGCAAGACATTTGAGACTAAGGCTGTACTTCAGTTTAAAAATGTTTCACTCTTCGAGATATTGAACAATATATCCTTTCACCTTACAAAAAAACAAAACAAATTTGTTTGTAACTTGATCGGATACCTTTCTGGTAAAATTCCTGCTATGGTTGCAGATGATTCTTTTTAAAGCTATCCTTGATCACTATGATCCTTGGACCTGAACATAAGTTTTGTATTGATCATTTTCACGCTTTCACAAAAAATAAATTAACAGTTTAATTCGTTGCTCTGAGTTTTTACTCCTCTTTATCACACTAGTCACAAAATGTTTCACTTGCTCGGATCTGAAGACGATACTTCCCTTTGACACACTAATGACAAATGAGTCTCAAACTCTTATTAACCTACTTACTTACCGTCACGCCGCTACCCCATGGGGGTAAATAGAGAGAATAGAGCGCCACACTCTTCTGTCCTGACATACAACTCTCGCCTCATCCACATTCATAGGTCTTCGCATGCAAGCTCGATGGTTATTGAGGCTTCTAACAGGTATCTTCCAGTATCTGGTTAATCTGATCACGCCACGTCTTCCGCGGTCAACCTCTCTTTCTGGCGCCGTAACACTTGCATTATATATCTTTCTTTCCATTCTTTCCTCATTCTATCGCTCAATCGCCCAGTCGCTCAACATGCTCTAACCATACTATATCTACTTGCTCATCCTCACTTTCTCCCGGAGCTTATTTCCGGTGAGAAATAAATATCTACACGAAAACACAACGCTATTTCACGACGCACCCACAAGTTATTCCTAAAGATCAAAGCACGCTGCCGAGGTATAACGTTCCGCTAGTATATAGAGACATATATCAGTGTGCACCATACCTGGAATCGATTTTAAAGACGTATTTACATTAAAATGCTTGTATTATTACTTGAGAGTTTTGTATACAATATATACAACTTTTTTTATTATTAGTATTTTTTATTTATTTATTAGAGACACTAACAGGATAATAGGTACATAATACTCTGATAATAAATATTATAGTGAAGACTATGCCCATTATCCCAATTACAAGTGTCTTCGGCACGCTCTAGTAACATGTATTTTTGCAATTAATTATATTTTACATGTACATTTATGTGTATTGTATATTTTGTGTTTGAATGTAGTGCGATTAGTATTTAATGAATGATTGATTTAATGGATCTATAGATTCATGTCATCGTTTAGAAAATGGATGTTGTGTATGAGTGAGTTTTTGAACGAAGATAACGTGTCTGCAAGAATATCAGCATCAATGTTAGGGTCAGCACAATACAAATTATATGTGCGACAAAACCTTGTGATGGGAGAAAAGTAACCGACATTGTTAGTGTGCTGACTTATTCTGAAGAACTCCGGGTTTCTTATACGGGGTTTAACATGCAAATTTATATCAGATAGAGAGAGAGAATCAATACAACTTTTAAAACCATTAATAATATATGTATATATTAATATATATTCTCTTATTTTTATTCAAACATTTTAGTCATGTTTAATATTACCGTAAAGACTTGAATTTGAAACACGTTTGAACATAGAAGTTAAAAGTTTAGTTTGCAAGACCAGTTTCCGCCACCTTTCCCGGATGTATATCGACAGGATGAAGGTAGTCTTCAGAGATTTCGCCCCGGAGATATGCGATAGGCCTTTTCTCATTTGCTTTTATTAGCCCATAGCTTCCAGCCACACGGGCCAAATCTGCGGATTATCTTACCTTATGTGCCAGCGTATAAGTTTTGAAGTTGATAATAAAAAAATATGGGGCGGCGCTAAAAAAATACTTCTAAACAATGAAACTATATCTCTGATAACTCATTGATATAGTTGTTTACTTTACTGGACAGCTGTGAAACGGTATATTGGCAGTCGATGGTACTGTTTATGTATATAAGTGTAAACTAAAATAGTCTTGATCTAAAATCAACTTAGTCAATTTATTAAAAGCTTACACAAATAATCGATTTTTAGTTCAGTTGAATTTCAGCTATTAACCCTAAAACGGACGTGGCGAATGGAAATAGTAAAAATATGTAAAGTATTAAAAATGGTTATTTGTTGATGAATATAAAGATATTAAACAGTTTTTCTAAATATTTTAGAACAAAATGAGGTGGGAAATGTATATTCTCTTCATTGCAATAGTACATGTTAAAATACCTTGAAGCATTTTTACGCATAACGGAACTTCACAATATTAGCATAATATGTTTGACCTTTTCTCTTATTTTTTAAAGCTAAAAATTATATGAAATATAATCATAAATATATTACAGCAAACAAATAGCGCTTATCGGAATTTTTCAAAAGAATTTGTGAAAACATGTGCAGGGACTAATTAATAATTATAAGTTAGAGCAAAAAATGACCGATGAGAAATGTTGAGAGAAATTTTAACATTTTTTTTTTAGTTATAAATTATACATAATATTTTATTACAATGCTAGAAATATTGAATATAGAAATATAGAAATAAAATAATAGAATTACAATTAAAAAAATTTTTTGTATGTATATACCTCACCAAAAAGAATTATGAATTCTTGTGTGTGGTGAGGGATAACCACTTACAATCATATAGTTTTGTAATCTAATTAAATAACATTGAGAATGGTAATATAGGTACTATTATCTAATATATCAAAATCTTAATTAATAATACAACATATAGAATAAGCAGTCAAAAGAGACCAAACTCAATTACAAAAGTCAATTATACAATAAATGAGAACCCATTTGGTTCACTGGGGGAATATGCATACAAGACGCGACCGCTAAACATTCACCATGCAAAATAAATAGAACAGATCAAGTAATTGTATAAGTAATTTCATCGATTCGAGGGAAGTACTCGACAGTATATCTCACGAACATCGTGGTCCGACAACAATATTCTAACAT